>PVKS010039816.1:0-16913 GCA_004027875.1 Aplodontia rufa | reverse complement strand
CTTCCTCCAGTCTTTCTCCCTCCTTCAAGCTTTTCTGGAAACTGCTTTATATGATGACTGAAAGAGTTGCAGTCACATTACATCACCCAGGGTTCCAGTTGATTGGTTCTGAGATGGACATCTGACCCAAGCTGGGCCAAGGAGAAATTTCCAAAGTCATTTGGACTTGGTACTCATTTTACAATCAGTCTCTCTAGTTGATGAATGAACTGCAGGTATAACACTTGAGTATTGCTGTGAACCCTGTCTAGAAATTCAGCAAAAGAAAACAGGATGAAGCTGTTTGTGCTTGATTCTTTTTTATCCTGAGGCCCAGCTACCTATACCTTGACTTTAGTGCAACCTGGGTGTAAGGAAGGAGCTGAATAAAGGAAATAAAGGGAGAGGAGAATGGCAGCTCAATAGTAACACAAGTTTATTAAGGAGAAACTGGTGGAGGAGGGCCCAGAGGAGTCTGGGACCCACTTGTGGCTTACAGCCTGTAATAGATATAGAGGGGATGAGAGGGACAGAGGCCAAGGTTCAAGTTTTCTTGTTAAAATAGGAGTTTCAGTAGAGTGTGAATTTTCTGATAAGGCCCAGAGTCAATAGATTCCCATAAGGATCTAAGTCAGAAGATTTCAAAATAGAGTAAGGGGTTTGCTATATGGCGCACATGAATGATTTCTGGTAATTTTCCATATTCATCAGATTTAAATTGGTATCTGTTACTGCAACCACAATGAACCTTTCATTGATGGATCTCTTCATTCATTCATGGATCCATGCATGCATTCATAAATGGCTATCAAGTACCTGCTAAGTGTCATACCTCAATGAGCTTTCCCTTTTCCATCCTGCTCACAGTATCCATCCATCTTTCCTTGCTTTCATTTTTATTGTTTAGTTTTTTAAATCTCAAATAAACAAAGGAAAATACAGTTTTAGTACTTATTTAGATGTACTTAGTTTAGTACTTAGTTTAGATGAATTGGAAGCAGTTGGTGGGGAGAAGCCTGAGATATGAACTTATGATAGATCTTAGGAGATATGACCCTGTTATGGATTTGTGAATAAGTGATTAAGTAACCTATCACTAAGCTTTATGTCATATTTATTATTTGATGGAATCTACCAAAGAAAGAGCAAATATATTCATTTTTCTTGAGATTCTTACAGTGAGGGAAATGGGAAAGGATCATGATGAATGTGAAGTACTTACAAATAAGGAGGGGTATATATGCAAAGGGGAAGGATTTGGAATGCCTAACACCTAAGGAATGCTGCTCTGTTCTTGGAAAGATCAATTTGCACTTGTATGGCGCTTCTCATTCAGAGATCTCAAAGAGCATGATAAATACTGGTTTATCATAACTGACCAATCCCTAGAGTACACGAGATTTGAAATAGGGAATCGCCATGGGCCAGAAGGAAT
The DNA here is from genome assembly GCA_004027875.1 of Aplodontia rufa. NCBI lineage: Eukaryota > Metazoa > Chordata > Mammalia > Rodentia > Aplodontiidae > Aplodontia > Aplodontia rufa. Next base: position 15,499 of record PVKS010039816.1, on the reverse strand, counting down.
GTGAAACATACTTAATAGATAGTCTGGGGGAGCTGGGTAAGTAGAATGTAATTACCTGTATTGGAACTGAGCCAGAATACCAGAAATGAGTGAATTATCAGATTTTGGGCCCAAGGTGATGATAATATATCTCTTTCAGCTCAAATACAAGGGAGAATTGAGGTTAATTTCATTACCCATTTTCACTGCATATATTTATTGCACTATTAAGCATGAAAACATTTTATTTGAGAATTCCTCAAACTATGTTCAAGCTAGATGGTTCCTGCAAAGTTTGCATTCAATCTATCTCTCCTAAATCATTTGCAGTCATCTTCCCACTAGCCTGTAACTCCTGACCTTTCCATCTTGTGCTGCCCCAGAGCCTGCATAAGTGATGAGCAAGGGAGTCTGTCCCTGCGGGGACTTCAGGGAAGACAGATGATGTTATTGCCTTCTCTGTGTTCTTCCCATTTCCTTTCTTCCCTGTTTCTGACTTGGACTTTTCATAACTTTTCCAGGTGCTGTTTTTTTGTCCTACTACATCCTTTCTATCTCTCCTTTTCTCAGTTCAACAATCTCAGAAAACATGAGAAATCCAGGTTGATCAGAAAGTCCAGTTCCAGTTGGACTGCACTCAGATCTAGGTACTTTAAGTGGATATGAACTCCACGATTCTCAAGTTCAGATGTATAAAATGGAGCATAGTTTTGATAATAAAAATGTTATTTTCGATTTTGAGCTTCCACTTTTTCTGATGGTTAAAGTGGGATCTTGTTGCTTCCATGTAAACTCTAGACATAGATGCTAGGTGTATATGAAAAAATTAGTAATATGGAGAGTTATCAGATTTGATGATGGCCTATTTCAAACTGAGATTCAGAAGTGAGCCACATGAGGGAGGAATGTTACATTTTCTGTCATGTCAACACATGACATAATTACATAGAAATCATTCTCACCAATCAAGAAAAGAGAGTGAGAGAAAAAATCTCCAGTCTTCACATTTGTCTTACTTGCACTCTTGTATCTCTCAATCTCTTGTCAACAATACTAATGGATTCCATCTCCCCTTGAGTGGTTTTGCATCTGAACTTATTTTTTTGCTTTTAGCACAGTTCATCAGGCATAGTTTCTTCTCAGTCTCAGCATTTTTTAATTCAGAAGTTTATAACCTTCCTTTGACTGAAATATCTGCCTTGCATGACTATCAATTATTTCTGTTTAGTTTTGTAGTACACAGAATCAGAACACGGCTTACATTGCTTAGGGGCTAAGAAAAAAGGAATAGGTTGTGTTTAAAGGAAGAAATAATGGTCAGAGCTAACTGTGGTGTGGTGTGGGAGCAAGGAGGATGGGTCATGGTCAAATCAGAGGAAGTGAGGGGAATGCCTAAAAGGGACCTGTTTATTAAGTGATCTGGAGGTGATCATTTATTAAGTGATTGAAGATAAAATTCTTTCCAAAATATCTTTTCTTTATCAGCCATACCTAGTGGTAAATTGCTTTCAGCTCTGTTAACTTGTCTGGTCACAGAGGAGTAAAGACGTATTTATTTACTATATCATCATCTTGGATCTTTGTAGTATCCAACTTTCTAGGTTGGTTTAACTGCATAATAATGCAGCTTGTTCCAAAGTCATTCTGCCAAACACCAGTTCTACAGGATGCTAAAGGGTAATAGAAAGTTCTCATCTACAAGTACTAGAAGTAGATCCTATGCGAATGAAAAGAAAGATATTCCAACTCAAAGTCTTGATGGGAAATCTTGAGAACAGGTTGAGAAAACAGTCAGGCACCAGAGGAGAAGTAGGTGGCCAGAATCATATCCAAAATCATGCCATGGGGATGGTCTGTTGGGGACATTTCTGCCATCAACTATAGACATCTAACACTCTTCTTGTGCTACCACTGGCTCTGATCTCTGAACCTTGCGCCTTCATCAGGGCCATCTGAATGAATCTCCATTGTCCCTGCTTCTCTGTTGCTTTCTCCAGAGACAAAGACCCAGGAAGGAACATCCAACTGGACCTGACTAGAACATGTGATACCCTAGTTCCCATGAAGTGAGGCAGGATGACTCCCTGCATTTTGACCTTCTGCAGTGAGAGTTGGGTCTTGTCTCCATGTAAAGTTCATGCAGCTGGGAATCTCCCAAATGTAGCAAAGTGTGTCAGATTCCTGGCAGTCAAAACATGATAAATGACAACAGGATGTTACATAAAAAAAGGTTTCATGGTCAATTAATTTTGGGAAATGTCAGGTTTAACAGGTTTCCTTACCAGAGGGCTTTTAATGTGATCACATGCACAAAGAATCTTCAGGAAAGGCTATTGCATTCCCTCCCTTTTTTTATCTCCTTATGTGAGTACTCCTTGAAATAGATTTTATGAGTCACTAATTCAAAGCAACAAGACCTTTTCTCATACTTAACTTCAGCAAACAAATCTCTGTATCGATGTATGCCACATGCCTAGGTATAAGAATAAGACTATAGTTTCAGAAACTTTAAGACTGCACTGCAGCCTCATGGCTTATTTATATTTCACCATGAAGGTAAAGTTACTACTCTGCATTAGCAGCACCTACATAAGGCTTTCTTTTCTTGGGTTTAGTCTTCTAAACTGTCTACTTCTGTTGTACAGTTTACTTTACTGAAGCATCTCCATTTGTTTTTAGAACACTATCCAACTTTCCTGAACAAGTTAATACAGCTTTAGAAAATGTCTAACAGAGTAACTTATGACTGAGACCCTACATATAACAGCAATAGAAGCTGCCAAGATTCAAATTCTCTGATAACTCAAAACAAATGTTTTGCTTATTTTTATGGTGCTACAATGTAAGAACACATAATTCAACAACCAAACAACAGCTGACCTTTAAGCCATATTCAGCACAGAAAATTGTTCCTATCTGTATTCATTGATGATGTCTAAACTTTAGGTCAGAGTCATATTTTATTTAAGAATTGCTAAGCTAAAGATGATATCTGCACATGCAAATCCAAGGCTCAGCTCTAGTCAGTGGAGGTATATACAAGCCATCACTTGAATTAAATCAGCCCTGAAGGCTTGGTTTAAAAAAAAATTCATCATATAGTGTTCTTCTTTCCAAATCTCCGTACTTATTACTTTCTTATTATCCCTCAACTTTTTAAAATCAAAGTTAATACTATGAAATAAAGTAATTCATTCAAAAAATATTTATTTTGGACCTAGTCTGTGTTAGGTTGTGTATTTGGTACGGATAATAAAAGAGTGAATAAGACATAGTCTGTGCCTTTAAGGGGCTTACACTTGGATTGTGGATTTGCTTCTTTATTTGTCTATTTAAAAGACATCTTGAGGCATAATATATTCCACACATTATACTGGGAACTCAGAATAAAGCAGTGAAGATTTCTTTTGTACATAAATCTAGAGGGCATTGCCACTAAACCACACCTCACATAAGTATTTATGGTATTGTGCTTGTGATCATAACCACAGAGGGAAAGTCTGGCATCCTGAGGATAAGATGGAACTCATTATCTGAGGAAGAGGCCTGTAAGCTGTGTTCTGAAGGATCAACAGGAATAAATGTGATCGAGACATAAGAAGGGGGGTAGAAATAAAAATTTTGGTGCAGAAAAGACTTTCTGGTACTAAAGGAAGAGTGGCCTAAAATGGACATGGAAGCAGGTGGGACCTGACCAGGCAAAGCTTTGAAACTGTGGGAGATTTTTGGTCTTCATCTCAAGTGCAACAGGAAGCCATGGGGGAAGTTTCCTCAGGGAGGTATGTCATAAAGGGTGCACTTTAGGAAGATCACCCTGCCCTGTGTATGGAATGGTTTGAAGGGGCAATGATGAAGGCAGAACTGTCAGTTGGAAAGTTGTTTCTTGTCCAAGTGGAAGTCTTGGTAGGTGGAAGAGACCATGGTAAGAGACTCATAGGCACAAGAAATATAAAGGAGTCCAAATCAACAGGATTTGAAACTAGATTGGATGAGAGCTGGATTAAGGAGAAAAAAATTGCCAAATGCAATATGGTGGACCAAATGCTATAAGGGACTCTAGAGGCACCTGGTCAGTGGCTGGATGTCAGTGGAGGCACACAAAAAGAAGCATGACCTCAAGTCATATATAGTTCATTTGCAAAGTCTAGATATAAATGCTCAAAAATTAGCTCATAATCAAAGCAGTAAATATTAAAAATCACTAGACATACAGGTGCTCATAGTGCAGATATGGATGAAGGCAGCAGAAACACTTCATGCAGTAAGTAACACCAGCTGGCCTTGGGGAAAGAGAGGAAGATGTGAATTCTTGGTTGAGAAAACACACAAAAGAATGTGAAGGGACAATAAGATAGAGAGAATGGAATATCAAGAAGACAGGTTGTATCAAAATGTGGGATTTATTTGAAAGAAAAGTGGTGAGAAATTTGAAACGGTAGGTTGGGAGCAGCAGTGGAACAACAAAATTTCTGCAGAAAAATCACAAAACCTGATTAGTAACTCAAACCTCATGAGTAGGATGTACATCTCATACAACAGAAAAAGCTTAAGTTCCAGATCTCCTCTGACCTGTTTTTTACAATTGAATCTTATAGCAGCTCTGATATCTCTCTCTGACCCCCAACCATATACCCGAGAGAAGCTGCTGAGAGAACTGGGAACTCTAGGGAGTTGGACAGCTCCATATCAGTCCTGAAATAGAAGAGTGTATTATCTCTATCTCCTCAGGAATTCATACCAAATGCAATTAGTTTTCTAGCATCATACACATGGTAACTTCTGCCATGGACACAGCAGAGAGAACTTGGTCTAAATCTACATTGTCTCCTGCAAAGCAAAAACACTTGAGTAATAATTGTATCTCTAATGGATTTTCTCAGATGGCTGGCTTCTGTTCTGGAAGTTATGGAAATCTGATGGGTAAGAAATCAGCAAGAATCACTACTATTAACAGCATTAATTTCTAGTCAAGTCTAACATGGTATGGGACAAAAGAAATAGAGTTTATTTTTATTATTTTTATTTTTTTAAGAGAGAGTAGGAGGGAGAGAGAGAGAGAAAGAGAGAGAGAGAGAGAGAGAGAGAGAGAGAATCAATTTTATTTAGTTTTTCACGTGGCTTTTGTTGCTTTGAGACTTTGTTGTGTACGTAGTGCTGGGGTTTGAACTCCCATCCTTGAGCATGCCAGGCAAGCACTGTAACTGCCGAACTATCGCTCCAGCCCAAGAAACAGAGATTAAATAGGAGGACCTGGTTTCAGGTTTCAGTTCCATACCATCTTGGACAAGTCATATAATCCGTAAGAGCTGCCATACCTATAAGATACAATAATAACTCAGAGAGTCATGAAAGAATTGAAATGTGGTTATGCATGGTGAAAATTGCTATGAATTATAAGGCTCAAAGTTCTAGTAGTAAGTTAAAACTTTTCCTTTGAGATAAGAGTTAACCATAGAAGGATAAACTTCAGATTATGGAGGTAAACTTTTGACTTCTTTTCTGCACCTTGTCACATGTACACCGTGGACATTGACAACACCTGTAACCATAAACCTCAATTTGAAGTCTTCACTGCAGCTATCTACTATATTTTCAATATTCCCTCCAAAACTCATCTTTCTGCTATCATAATGGTTTTCAGAGTTGATATCTTTAAGAAGTGATCAATGATGTTATTACAGGGTGAGTTAGTTATCCAGTGGGTTCCTGATCAGAAGGACAAGTAAGTATACCCTGATTTTAATCTATGTCTTACCCATTTGCTTGCTTTTCCGTCTTCTGTCATGGGATCACACAGCATGAAAGCTCTCACCAGGTGTAGTCCATTAATCTTGGACTTTTCAGCTTCTAGATAAAACCTAATAAATTTCTCTTATTTCTAATCATCCAGTCTGTGGTATTCTGTTTTAGTGGCAGAAATAGAACTAAGATGCCAAAACTTTAGTATCCTTGATAGTGATCCTTCAACTTCACTAACACCTCTTATTCATTGACACCCAACTCTTCTCACCATCATCTCCTCTGACATTTCCTTCTTTGCTTAGCTTAGATTCTCTGGTCTATCATTATAGCCACTTCTTTGCTGACTTGATCAGCTTCCTCATCCCTCTCCTTCTCTTCTCTATTTACTTGGTAAAAAAAACTCTGAAAGTTGAGCTTAGTCATTCTTATTTTCCATCTCTGTATGTAAGCAATTAAATGCTGACAGCTTATTACCCAACTGACCAAAACAGATTTCCTTTACAACTGATGGCAACATATCATATAACAATAATTACTCAACTCTGCTTGACACATTTATTAATATCTTAGTTTCTATTTCACTAGAATAGCTATTTTTTTTTTAAGAATAACAGCCTCACACCTTCTCTTTCCTCCTCATATTTCTTCCATCTCCCCCGATCACCAGATTTACTAGGAACAAATGACGTAGCTTCATGGTTTGCTCAGAAGATTGTGTCTGAGAGAGTGTAGCTGGCCCATCTTTCCACCTCTGACTGTGCCATCTCCTTGTCTTTGGCCAATTGTCTCAGTCTTCTTCTGTTGCAGCAGAAAGTGTGTCTCTGCTCCAAGCAAGAGACACATTCACCTCTGCTCCTGTGGGTCTCTTTGCCCGTTGTAGGACTTTGCTCCTTTGTCTCCTCTCTCTGTCCCATGTCATCAACTGCTCCCTCAATCCTGTTGCATATGAACATGCACAGTGACTCTTTTTCAAAAACAAGAAAATGAATAAACAAAGAAGAAAATCTTTATGAACTCTCATTACCTTGTAGCTTCTATCCCCTCTAACAGCAAAATTCCTTTCCAAGGGGTTGTTGCTATGGTCTCTATATTTATGCTCTCCCCAAATTCATATGTTGAAACCTAATTGCCACACTGCCATGTGATGGAATTGGGCATTGGGAGTTGGAGCCTTTGGGAGGTGTTTAAGTCAGGCAGGCAGAGCCCGCTTGAGATTAGGTCCCTTGAAAAGAAGCTCCAGAGAGCTGCCTCTTCCCTTTCACCATGTGTGAAAGATTGAGTTTGCCAGTGTCTTGATCTCGAACTTCTTAGCCTCCAGAGTTATGAGACAAATTTCTGTCATTTATAAGCTACTTGGTTTGTGGTTATTTGTTATAGACACTCAGATTGGCTAAGGTAGTTGCCTACAATTTCCATTTGAATTTTATATCATGTCCCATTCATCCTTCCTTGTAGACATTAAGTCTTTTTGTTTTCTATCCCCTCTCTACACTGAAACTGTTCTTTCCAGAGTTATCAGATGCTTCCATGTCATCGAATTCAGTAGACACTTCTCAGTTCCCATCTGCATCTTTGAAGATTTTGATAGAGTCAATTTCTCCCTTTGTATAGCTTTTCCCTCCCTTGGATTTGTAGAACACCTCACTCTCTTGGTTTGGCCCTTGCCTCATTAATTACACCTTCCAGTTCCCTTTTTGGTGCCTTCTGTTCTTTTAAAAATCTCTATATTCTAAAGTTGCTCAAAGTTACTCTTCTGTATAAGATGATCCCTTTGTGACCTCATTCAGTTTCACGGTTTTAATTAAATACCATCTATATGTTGACAATTCCCAGGCCCCTTCTTTTAGCCCTGATCTTGTCCCTGAAATCCAGTCTTATATATCCACTGAGCTGAGTTAGTCAGCTTTGTGCTATTAGAATGAATGTCTGAGATCATCAACCTATGGAGAACAAAGTTTATTTTGGTTTATTGTTCTGGATTTTCCAGGTCATGACTGGGCAGACCCCATGGTGAGGAATGGGCACAGTACTTCATGGCAGGTGTGCCTGGTTGTGCAAAACTGCTCAACTCATGACCAAGATGCAAAAGACAGAGAGAGAGGAAGAGACTGGGGTCTCATTATTCCCTTTGGCAGCACACTCACAATGACCTTGACACCTTCCACTAGGCTTCACCTCTGAAAGTTGCCACTTTCTCGCAATACCTCTAACCAGGGGACCAAGTCTTTAACACATAGACCTTTGGGGAGCCTTTCAGACCCACACTTCAGCAATTCCATATATCTCATTCTATTCTTTTTCTCATTCACTGAATTTCTATTCCTTGAATATACGAAACTCATTTCCACCTTAGAAACTTTGTATTTTCTGTCTTTATTTGCCTAGATTGCTCATGGACACCTTCTCCTCTCTAGCTCTCCATTGAAATGCCCCTCTCAGAGAAGCCATCATTAGCCATCCATCAGAAAACAGTCTTTCCTTCTGAAATTGTTGACTGTATTATTATGGTTTGGATATGAAGTGTCCCACAAAAGGTTATATGTGAGACAATGCAAGAATGTTCAGAGGTGAAATGATTAGACGATGAGAGCTGTAATCTAATCAGTTGATTAGCCCATTTTGAAGGATTAATAATTTGAATGGATTAATAGATGGTAACTAAGTAGGTAGAGCATGGAAGGAGGAAGTAGTCAGAGGGGCATGCTCTGGGGATTATATTATCTCTGGCTCCTTGCACTCAAGGTTTCTCTACTTTTTGATTGTTATGAACTGAGCATCTTTCCTCTACCATGCTCTTCTGAACCTCTGAAATTATGAACTCAAAATTAACTTTTTTCTCCTCTAAATTGTTCCCATCAAGTCTTTTGGTCAGGCAACAAAAAGGTGATTAAAACACATATGCATTTGTGTATTTCCCCCACACTGTTAACCACAGTCCACACCTGTCCACTCATTTAATGTCTGCCTTGTGTACTGGAATGCAAGTTCCACAGAGTGCAGGTTTTGTGCATGGTGCCTCTGTATGCTTGGCTTTAGTGTAGTGCCCAGTTTGATCTCAGAAGTTCCCTATTGTATGAAGTGAAGTTATTGAATGTGCTAAATAGGCAGAAGTGGAGAATTTAGAACAGAAATAATGGCAGATCCTGGTAATTCTCTGAGAAAAAATATGGTTCACTTTGGGTTTTTCAGACAATTCCTGAGCCCTGCCAACAAATAGCATATGGAAAACAATACTCAAGTCTTTTTACAGCCTCTGAAAGCTTGAAAACCCCTTTTTATGACTTCTCTTGAGACAAAGTTATGCCTTTATTTTGGGTGATCAAAGTGCAAATATTTACAATGTTTAAAATACTGTTCTAATGAACCATTTTATAAGATGTTTTCTCTTTCATGTTCAAGTTTTCCACTTATCTTTTAATTAATGCCTGAAATACCTCTTCCATTTGACTTTTCTATAAAAGCATTGCTTGCTAATACTAACTGAAACTGAGTTTTACCTCAAACTCTAAGTGTGAGAAGTTGATTACATTCTGGTCTTCAGGGTCTGAGAGGGAACATGGGGCTCCTTCTACCAATGGTTGAAGCTTCCTATTCTTCCAGGAGGGAAATATCTTGCCTGTGATCCTAGGTGTGGCTCTTCTGGGCTCCAGAATCTTCTATGCTAGGGAGAGAAGGAAAGTTTCACTTGCAAGACAGAAGGTTTCCCCATCTCTAATTCTGCCACTGCTTGGGGGCACTCTCTGGGTCTCAGAATATCTTGTGAGTGACACGAAGTGCCAAGTCTTGCTGGGCAATAGACCCCTGAAAATCCTGTTAGCATGTTGACTATGCCCACAGACTGCTGAACCAAACTGCCTGGGTTTGAATCTTAGTTCTTCTACTTGACAACAAGGTGAACAATGTCTCTATTGCTCAGTTTAGTCATACAAAAAAGGAGAGTATGATACTGAGGAAGCTGTGTAGTGAGGATTAAATGAGGTGATAGAGTGCTTCATAAACATTACTGGTTGTTGTTGCTATGGGTGCTGCTAAACTTTGTTGTTCATGCACTGTTCCTGTTCCACCTAAGAAAACCCAAGCTTTGGTACTCTCCTCTGTCACTTTTCTATTTTCTCTGAACTGATTAATTTACCTACCCTTATTTGAACTACACATGCTACTCTTGACTGATGTCTTTGACTGGGTTTCTTGCCACTATCTTCAATGATCTCTCTGGGATATGACTTATGCTATTACAGATCAGAGGCACTGCACTCCAACCCCCTCACTGACCCTCTGGGACCATCAGGACTTCAGACCTTTGCAGATTAGTGAGACACGGTGATAGAGGACTGTTGTTCTCTCTCTTATGAGCAGGCTTTCATCAATATCTTAAATCTTTGATATTGAGATAAAGTAACACAGTGACGGTATTATGTGTTGGCATGAAAATGGCATGGCTTTATGGTGACCAGAGGACACGAGCCATCCAAGTGGTATCAGGAGAGGACTATATTTGTCAACGTAGACCTTTGTGGGCTTGACTCCCTTCTTTATCCTTCTGAATTTTCTTCTGCTCATAGATGACAGAGTTTGGGTGGTGGCCCTGTCTGGGGGTAGACGCATTAGATTCCTACACATAATTAGAACCAGACAAAAGTGTGGATTTTTTGCCCTTGGTTGAGCATATGGCAAATCACTCTATATTCATTCAATGTTGCCAAAATCAAGAAAATAATCAGGTGTTTCTGGCACACTGTAGGTAATTTGTCTGGTCTTCTCTCAGGAAGTTATTCAGCCCTTTACTGTTGAAACCTTCTTCATTGTTTTTCAATTATCTCCAAGATCCTCATTCTGTCCTGTGTTTCCATTTAAATCTTCACATTTCCAGGAGAAAACCCCTCAACTGATCATGTTTGTTGTTTGTCAGTGGCTGGGATAAAGCATCACTAGTGATAAACTAATGCAGCTGAAGCTCCCAGAAAATGTTTCATGTGTCATTTACTGCGTGCTGGGATTTACAGAGCAGCGTGATGCTTGTCTTTAGTAAATGTGATATACTGTGCAGTGAACTCACCATGGATGAAGAATTGCTGAGACTTTGGAGTTTTCTCAGAAATTTCATTACATTACATGCAGTTAGAATGGATGAGGATAAGAAAAGTGAGTTTTATCTACTACAGACTCCATACAACACGTTTAGATGATAAATTCCTGATTAATTTTCTCACTCTGGCTCTGTGAAAGCCACTGCAGTTCTTTAAAAAAATCTCTGGCAGCCTTAGAAGCCAGGAAAGATTTACTTTCAGACAAGAATGTTGGTGTTTGTATTGTTGAGTTCTTTATTTAATTACAATAACACATTGTTTAAATTAGATTTTCTTTGAAAAAGAAATAAGCGTTTAAATGAAGGGGAAAATATTATGTGAAACTAGACAAAGTTTTTGGAGACTGGAAAGTCTGCTCCTCTACCCCTTCAAAAAGAATTCTAAAGCCTTTAAGAACCCCTCCCCACCACTGACCAATGTGCTTGCTTGTCCTATGGGACTAACCTCAGAATAGCTTATCTATCTTATCTCTTAAGATAGGTCTAAGGGATAGGTATTTTTATATAGCTGCAAGCATCAAGTTAGGGTCCCACCAGGCTCTAATGAGTCTACTCACAAGTACTAGAATTTAGTGCTTCACTTTATACATAGGGTGTGTCAGTTTCCCTTTAAAAGTGTCCATTTAGCTGGATGTATTCAGTTTATCTTTATAGTTCAGGTGAAAATACGCAGCAGTTAGCATTAGTCCAAAAATGATGCATACTAGTACTTTGTATGGCAAAAAGCTGGGGTTGGCTGAAAATGAATTGCGCCTATGGGTAGCTTATAAGCGAGGGCAGGGTTAAAATAGATCTCCAAGACAAAAAGTAAAGTGGTAGACACCTTAAGAGAAAAGAGCAAGATAGAAGAGTAGAAAACAAAGAGAAATGGATTTCAGTTGAAAAAATCAATGTAAACTTCCTGTAAAATGCAGTTAAACCTGACCTATCGGACTAGGGAGACTTTGCACATGTACAAATGGACTGTACATGGAACTGTAAGTTAGCTTAGGAAATCCCAAAGACACACAAAAAACGCATTGAAATGAGAGAAATGGAGGCACTACACAGTTTAACTAGAGTGTTGGCACAGAAGAATCAGCTGGGGAGCTCAGTTGGGAGAGAGAGTGTGGGGGTCTTGGCTATCAGGTAAGGATTTAAGACAAAAGAAATTCTAGGAAAATAATTTAGGAAATTTTGGGCAGACCAGAAAGCTGTATTGATTCATCTGTGTTTGTATTTGTCATTTTTGTATTACCACAGTAAAATACCTGACACAATTTATAAAGAGAAAAGGTTTATTTAGTTTACTGTTTGGAGGTTACAGTCCAAGACTGGGTGGAAAGCATTGATTTGGGCCTTTTCTGAGAGCTGGCGATGGCAATAGCATGAATGAGTTCCTTAGTTTCTCTGGGACACTATGACAGGACTTTCTGAACCTTTTCCAAGAAGGTACATGATATGGCCTGGCAATGACTGTGTAATCCAGATAGCCAGGCTATCTGGGCATGAAAATGGAGTTGACTGCTCCCACAATTTTCAGTTAATTGTGCTTTGCCTATAGAAATACATTTTCTATACCACTTCTTATTACCTGTTACCTCTTAGGTGAATAACATGGCTTTTCTGGTAATGATTCTAGTAAGAGTAATGTAAATAATCACAAATATGTGGGAACACTTTGGTAGGTTTTTTTTGTTATTGTTTTGATTTGTTTTTAACCAAACTTTATCTTCTATCAGTTACTACAACTGAAGTTTTAAAGATGAACCTTTTAATTTAGAATGGTTTTAGATGTACAGAGAATTTGAAAAGATAATTCAGAGAGCTCCCGAATTTCCCTTACTCAATTACTCTGATGTTAACATCTTACATGAATGTGGTGTGTTTGTCACATGTAAGCAAGCAGCACTGGTACTTTGCTATTAATTAGACTCCACTCTTTATTCAGATTTCACTAGTATCCCCCAGTGTCCTTTCTCTGTTCCAGGATTGCATTCAGGGAGTCATATGATATTTAGTTGCCATGTCTCCTTGTTTTCCATGACCTTGACCACATTAAGTACTGGCCAGGCATTCGGTAGTCTGATCCTTGTTTGGAGTTTGTCTGATTTTTTTTTTCCTTAAGTGTGGGCTATGGTTTTTAGGAGGAAGACTCCTGAGGTGAGATGTCATTCTTATTAATTATATGATAACAAGGCTACTGCTAAATTATTAAAGAATAGTGATTCTTTCACTTTCTTGTACAGCTTTGTTGTTTGGTTATACTGATTGCTCTTTAATCTGAGATCTGTAATCTGATTGGAGAAAGCAAATTTTCCCACTGGCTTTACTAGATTCTAGCTAAGTCTTTAATAAGAAATTATTATGCAAGAGAACAGTTCTGCTGTCCCAATTTTGTTCACCCTGGATGAGACTGTCTTGATTGTATCAATCAAGTAGGTTTCAACCAGTTGCAGTATGAAGAAAAATATTTTTATGACTATGGAGAGGCAAATGGAGGTGTTTCCTGTTCTAAATGTACAGCTGTCATTAAAGGTCTCCATGGATGCCCTGAGGAAATTCCACTCATGTTGATGGGGTAGATGAAGCTAAGCTTATGAGGCAAAGTCATACGGGAGACGGAAATATGTCTGCATCCATATTTTTAGACAGTCCGCAAATTCCACATTTGCTATTGTTTTAGAATGTAAAACAATCAATATGGATGAGTCCCAAACTGCCTTTGTTTGGAGGCATCCACTGTTCCCTAGGCACTCATGTCTGTGCCCAAATTCCCCTGTCTCTTCTCCCGGGAGGGTCCAGCTGGAGCTGAGCCCTGGCTCAGGAACCAAGAGCCATTATCTCCATTTGAAACTACTTTGCTGTTGGGTTTCAATCATATTTTATCCATATTCATTAAACATTTCAAAATGGTTGTAAATTTCAAGAAGGCCAGTGAGCCTCAGATAAATAGAAGACATTAAGGAAATTTCCAAATGATAATAATCTTTATTATCTTTCAGGAGGACAAAAGAGCAATTTTATTCTGAAGTTTGTCTCACTGAATTTTGTTTTTATTTCTTTAGTATTGTTATATTTACTTATTTAGCGAGTGTGTCTTTTTAGACAAAACTTAGATAGAAAAACACTTTTAGGTGAAACACTTTTAGCAAAACACATCAGGCTGTGTATTGTAGATCTAGGATTAAAGTGCAGATGTTGTGGCTCAGTTAATAATAAAACATTCTTTAGCCTATTTTTAATTTTAGTTCATGAAGTAATAGGAAAATACAGCAAGATTTTGAGTGTGTTCTTAGTGGGAGGAGAGAAAAGAAAAAGAGAGTGGAAAGAAAGAGATAGAGGGAGAAAGAAAGAAGGAGTGGAAAGGGAGAGTAAACAGAGAAAGGCGGGGGAGAGAATCTGCTCCCTTGAAGACAAGCTCTGGTCATAAAAATGTCTATCTTAAGCTGGTTGTAAGGCATTACTATGAAAATGTCCTTGCTCTTTTTTCCATCATTCCTTCCCACCTTTCCTTCCACCCTTTCTCCTCCCTCATTCCTTGATTCCTTCGGCTGATGGGGACCCAGTGCTCAAGTCTGGGATGTGTTTTTCTTTTCCAGCTGCCTTCCATATCTTCCTCTCAAATATCAGAGCTTGGGGAAAGAGTTGCCATTCATCTCCTGTTTCCTGTTTGGCTACCCCTGGTGAAAGCCCAAAGATTGGTATTCACTCATCCTTTTAGGTCAAACTATGTTGGCCTTCCAAAGTGAGAATGGCTTACTCTGATTTATGGAAATGCACATGAGCAGAACCCATCTGGAGGGAGACAGACCTGTGCATGGGGGCAGTACCCACCTGGACATCGTGCCCAGCCTGATCTCTGTTGGGGGATGCCAGCTGTTCTGCTGGAGGCTGCAAGTTGGGTGTGGAACAGGTAGCAGGCAGGGCACCTTAGAGTTGAGGGCAGCAGCTGTTTTCTACCAGTGGGCTAATTGGTTCTCTCTTCCTCCTAATAGGTGGGGCTGCACAAAGCTCTCTGTTCTTTTGATATTATGAACCAGGTGAACCACAAGAACCGTTTCAAGTTGGCTCCTGATTGTTGCATGTGGTTACCTAGAGTGAATGAAAATTAGGAAGATGAAGAAGAAGAGATGATGACATATTTCAGCACTTAAGTGACGGGGATTATGTTAATTATAAATACCATCTAGTTTAATCCCTACAATAATTCTATCAGAGAGGGACTTATGTTATTTTCAATTTATATGAGAGAGCCAAGTTTCAACGACATTAAATAACTTGTCTAGGTCTATATAACTAGAAAGTGGAAAGAGCACAAACCAGGTTGGTCATTTAGGAGTCTCTCTTAACAACTCACTTATGTTAAATTAAACAAACAAACAAACAAATAAATCTAATGTTCAGGTGTTGAGCGATATGAATATGAGTGTGTTTGGTTTGGTGTACATTTGTGCTCTGTATGTGTATATGTGTGCATATGCATGTGTTTGAGGACATGTGTGTTTCTGTTTTATGTGTATATACTTATGTGTGCATGTTTGTGTATGTATGTCTAAATAATAGTCACTTGCCACATAGTGGTGTTTTGGTTAATAATGCACCACATATATAAGGTGGCCTCCTAACATTATATCACCCAGTGATCTCATAGCCATCTTAGTTTGTATACCCTGTGATGTTTGCACAATGGCAAATTCATACAACGTATTT
>PVKS010039815.1:0-16994 GCA_004027875.1 Aplodontia rufa | reverse complement strand
TTTTTGTCTTATGCATGCTGTAAAGAATGCGATTGGTCTTTCTCTTTT
The DNA here is from genome assembly GCA_004027875.1 of Aplodontia rufa. Classification (NCBI taxonomy): domain Eukaryota; kingdom Metazoa; phylum Chordata; class Mammalia; order Rodentia; family Aplodontiidae; genus Aplodontia; species Aplodontia rufa. Next base: position 16,946 of record PVKS010039815.1, on the reverse strand, counting down.
TTGCAGTGCTGGGATTGAACCCAGGGTCTTGGACATAGCAAGGTAAGCTCTCTATCACTGAGCTACATCCCCAGCCCTGGCCTTTCTCTTCTCGATAACACAAAGTCCATCTTTCAGCTCGCCTCTAGAAAATGAGAGTCCTTCTGATGAGTGTTTTGTGTACTAGCCTCACTCCAAGGCGTCATCCTACATTTTCAATCTCATCTGCTCTTGGGATGCTTTTCCCTGGCCACTTATTAAACTAAGAGTACTGTCTAGCTTCAGGGTGTGCAGTTTTGAGCCCTATGAAATTTCTCTAGGGCATTTCATGGGGTGCATAAATAGATGATTAAATGTCCTGGGGTTAAGCTCATCCGAGGTTCACACTCCAAAGTGATTCTCATCATGGTTAACATGGACGAAGGTGAGAATGGGGACACAGATTTTGGCAACCCTGACGATATGAGGAAGTCAGTGACACACAAAATTCCTCCACTTTCTGGCTCTGAACATCAAGGCAGTTACTTACCTTCCCTGAGTCTCTGTTACTGTATTTTTTAAATGATAAATATAATATCTCCTACATTTTCTGTGATTATCATTTATTCAACCTGTAGAGTAACTATATATAACAAAGTGCTCTAAATGCTGGAGACAGAATAGAAAGCAACACAGGAAAGGTCCCTACTCTTTGCAAGTGTGCACTGTCGTGGCTTACTCTTAAGAAAGCCAATAAATAAATAATTTCAGATAGTAGTAAATGCTATCAATGCTGGGATAGAGAAGTTGCTCATGTGTGTCATCTATAGGTGACATTAGACTGAGACCTGAATGATGAATGGCATCAGTTACATCAAGCAGAAGAACTCTTCAGAGTGCTCCAGGCCAAGGCATTGGCAAATTCAAGGACGGAGATGGAAAAACTTGTTGCCATCAGAGAAGCGAGAGAAAGCCACTGAGGCTGACTATGGTGATTGAGGATGGAAGGCTAGAGGAGAGAAGATCCATACGGCTCTTGCTTATGCTTGGCGCAGTCAGTCTTTGTGATAGATGCTGATTATATGTTGTGCCATTTTTAAATGAAGACTGGAAAGCAGAATTTGCTTACGGTTTCCAGAGTTCACTACAAATTCCTGACGTTGTGATGAACCAGACTCCTTTTTTTTTTTTGTTAGATGAATATGGAGTTACAATTGAGGGGGAATCATTGTCACACAATCAAGAACAAATGTATATTTACATAGTTGTCCAAGGCTGATGCCACATCATGGATATCCCCCTTGGGTACTCCATGATTCTATGTTTCCCCCAGAAGAACCCCTGTGTTAAACGGCTATCTCATGGAGGTCAGAGATCTCCTTCTGAGATGATTCCCCCATATTCCCTCCCTCCAGTCTCCTAGATATCCTTCCTAATCCCTCCCCTCATCATGTCCCCCACCCTACACCTCCAGGTGTCCTAGGCAATGATCCCCCTGTTTGCATAAAAATTCATACAATTTGAGGTTATTATTAGTTTAGCCATCTAACACACTGTTTCTAGATGTATTCTAGCTTCCACAAATGAGAAATTATTCAGCCCTTGAGTCTCTGAGATTGGGATACTTCACTTAGCATATTTTTTTTCCATCTCCATCCATTTGGCTGCAAAAGCCAGAATATCATTTTCTCTAGTGGCTGAGGAGTATTCCATTGTATATATGTACTAAAGTTTTTGAATCCACTTGTCAATTGAGGGGCATCTGGGTTGGTTCCATAGTCTAGCTATAGTAGATTGAGCCACTATAAACATTGATGAAGCTGTATCTCTATGGTATGTTGATTCTAACTCTTTTGGGAAAATACCCAGGAGTGGGATAGCTGGGTCATAAGGTGGTTCCAGCTCTAATTTTTTGAGGAGTCTCCACACTGCTTTCCAGAGTGCCTGAACTGTCGCTCCCCTCAGGGTTCTGGAGCGGGGAGCGGGTGGAACGGCCTTGGCGGACCTTAGCCGTTCCCCGGGGGGCCAGCAGGACACTGGGAACTGGGCACCGACAGGACAGGGCTGGGGATGGGGGGAAGAGGAGTTGCTCCCCGAAGCGTTCCTGTGCGAGGAGCGGGCAGAACGACCTAGTGAGCTGTCCTCCGAGGGGCCAAGTTAGGGCAGGGATGGTGAAAGGAGTCGTTCCCTGCTGCACTCCAGAGCGAGGAACGGGTAGAATGACCCAGCAAGCCTGAGCCATCCTCCGAGGGGCTGAGTTAGGAAGGGTTGGGGAGCCGGGAACAAGGGGGCGAACGCCGGCAGCTGGAACACGGGACCTGCATCTTCTACCGCTGCTGATCTCTGACGTCTCTGCTGCTGCTGCTGCTGCTGCTGCTGCTGCTGCTTCTGACTGCTGCTTCTTCTCCTTTGGCTTCTTCCTCTTTGGTTCTATGCTTTCTCTTTGGCTGCTTCTTCTCTGGCTGCTTTCTCTTCTTTGGCTACTTTTTTTACCTGACTAGCTGCTACTCTATTTATCCATTAGAGCAACCAATAGGGTACAATGCAAACACCTTTCCCCAATTGTAACAAATGAGTGGCCAAATAGCTTAGTCATGCGGTCAGGCAATTCGCTAATTACAAGCCAGCTGGACCCCTTAGAGTTGTTTACCACCAATTCTTCTACAAGCCAGCTGAGCCTCATGTTCCCAACATGAACCAGTTTGCATGAACCAGACTCTTGATCAGGATACAAAACCGGGGCTGAGAGCTGGAGAGGGTTCATCCTCCATCCACTCATTCAGTAGGAGCCGATTCAACTTTCTGTAGTCAACTGAGCTCCACTTGTCTTTGGGAAAAGGCGTTTAGAAAGAACCATATTTCCTCCCCTTCTCAGGTCCGTGGTAACTACCAAAGTGATAAGACACAAGCACACGAAGAAAATGAAACAATGGGAACAATCGCTGCTCACTACAGAGGACAAGTAGCATGAAGCTATGTGTGCTGTTCTCTGCTACCAGTCTAACTGTGGGGCATGTGCAGGGCAAAAGTCTGCAAAACCCTGTGTAGAATAACCCTTTAGAAAAACGATAGCTGTGGCTGAAGCAGTGGCTCAGGGGTTAAGGCGCTTGCCTGGCATGTGCAAGGACACGGGTTCAAACCCCAGCACCACGTACTCAACAAGGACTCAAAGCAACGAAAGCCACATGAAAAACTAAATAAAAAATTGTTTCTATCTCTCTCTCACATTGTCCCTCTCTGTCTCTAAAAAGAAAGAAAGAAAGAAAGAAAGGAGATAGTTATTCATTACAGTAATTAACATAATTGTAAGGTAGCTTTGGAAGACTGTTCAGCCTTGGAATCATTTTAGCCACTATGGCTGCATCATCCTAAATAGCCTCAAAAGTTCAAGTGGCTTTTATTTGTTAAGTGAGAAATCTCTAATGACCAAACCTACATAACTGAACTGTCAGAAACACCTAGAATTAGCTTAGGTTCTTTCTTGCTGCCATTCAGAGTGGCTTTTCCCAGTGGTGAATTTTTTTTTATCCCAACCAAGAAAAATGAAGCCATCATGTTATTTGGTTGGTTTTTAATTGACACATAATCATTTCACATATTCATTAGGTGCAGTGTGATGTTTTGACACATGTCTAAATTGCAGTTATCACTGCAGAGTATCCAGTGTCTGTATCATCTTACACATTCATCATTCCTTTGGGATGACAGCATTCAAAGTCATCCCTCCTAGCTCTTTTGAAATAACCAAGGCAATTGTTACCTGTGGTCACTCTAGTGTGTAAGAGAACGCAAGCGCTCATTGTATTTAACCATGACGTTGTACCTAGTGACTAACCTCGCCTTCCCCACCTCCCCACCACCTTCCAAGCCTCTGGCAATCACTATGATACTCTCTACTTTTATAAGATCCACTTCTTTAGATTCTGTATCTGGGTAAGATCATGGGGTATTTAGTTTTCTGTGCCTGCCTTATTTCACTCAACATAATGTCCTTCAAATTCATTCAGTTCACTGCAAATAACTGGATTCCATTCTTTTCTAAAGTTGAATAATAGTCCTTTGTGTGTATATATCAGATTTGCTTTATTCATTCATTTTGATGCATATGTAGGTTTATTATATATCTTGGCTATTATGAATAGACAAAGCAATAGTGTCATTTTTCATATATGCTTACCCTTCAAGCACCAGAAGGTTGTGTTTTCCTGAAAGTCCCATGAACTTTCTAGATGAGTACATGACCAACACATCCATCAAAAGTGGTTCAAGGGCACAAAAAATACCTGCTGCTAGTGTGTAGTAGAGCTGATCCTCTGCAGCTGAATTCTTTTCACCAACCATCATGCTCCACGATCTCATGAGAATTGATGACAGTATCTCCCTCGATTCCTAAAGTAGACACAAATGTAGATGGAAGGATCTTATTTATTTTCCACTAAGGAAAATTTAGATAAGATAATAGTGGAGAGAGGGGAAAAAACCCCAATGGGGTTCTCTGCTGCTGTGATTTCTTGATATCTGCATGAGTTTTTATGAGATAAGAACCATCTGGCAGCTGTCAGATAGTTGGGTTTGGGATTTTGTTTGTTTTTTTCTGGTGCTGTTATTGTCATTCATTTTATGTAGAAAGATAGCAGCCAGAGTGGCTCTTGAAATCTTGATTTAAACATTCTCCTCTTGAACCTTAGAACTTTCACACAGGATGGAAAAATGATTTATCATGGTGTTGTGAAAACAACAAAACCTCTAGCATTCTGTACAGAGTTGGGTGAATTTGCTTTGTTTATTTAAAGATATTAATACTGCCTAAAAAAATTTAAAAACACTTTATGTGAACCAATGAATCACCTAGAACAATGAATACATATTGGTTGACTCTTTAATAAAGTGAAAAGAAGCAAATACCAACAGGTTCACATTTGTAAAAGGTTGCAGCTTTTTTAAAAAATTCAAAATATTTCTTTTAGTTACAATTTGTTGTGGGAATACGACAAAACATATTTTTTTTCTAAACATAATATAATTTGCAAAGATGAGTCTAAAGGAACTTTGTTGAAATGATGAAGACCCAGCATTTGCCACTTGGATCTCCCTGCTGCAGCTCAGTCTGATATGAGCTCCAGCATTCAATACGATTGAAGGGCTTTCATGGTTTCTATGATGGATAATTCAAGGCACAGTTGAAAAATGGAAGGTGGAGAGACAAGGTTTTTCAGAGTTCACAAGTTACTGCTCTCCACTGTGTTCCTCAGCCAACAACGTCAATTCCAGTGCTGAATACGTGCATCTGGGACAACATACTTATTTCATTTAAAAACAACTCAAAGCAATTGTACACCAACTACATCACTGGGTTTTCCAAAAGCCTCCTCATAGTAAGCTCTAAAGCTCCCCCACAGACTAACCCAAATGTTTGCTGCGCAAACTTGGGCAACATTCAAAACGTAAATCACAGGTGCCTGTCAAGTTTATGTAAGCACTTGTAGGCTCCCTGGGAACACATGCACAGAAGACACACCTGGTTCCAGGAGCAGAAAAAGAGCCCAGCTCTGGGCTGTGCAGGCATCCTACTTCCATCTACACCATCCACCAGTCCTAAGCAAAGCCTGCCTCCTTCCTCCTCAAAGAGCAGCAGCTGAGTGTGACAAATCCATTGTGGCTAAAACAAAGGTTGCAACCTTGCCCAAGGGATGTCTAGGAGCACATCTTGTCTCTACAGATTCAAGTACCTCCATGAAACAATGAACGAAAAAAGCAGTCTGGCCAACAACCCTTCCAGGAGAGTAATTGCTTCCACAAGTGCTCCAGGAATCAGCTTCCTGATTGTCATCATTTGTCACTGGGCACTGAAGTCTCCTTCCTCCTGAGCAACGACTGTGGACCAGCAATACTATACAAGGGGGCCAGCTGCTGGAAAGCATCTCAGAGCCAGGTATGAAGGACCATCAGGGCTAAATCACACCTGGTCAATCTGGCAAGAAGCATTGGAGCTCAGCCCCTCCCAAAGTTGCTGAGGATTTCTATTCCCCAGTTACCAAAAGACTAATGCAGAAAGAAGAGAATAGTAGAGGAAAGGGAGGTTTTGAAAGAGATCACAAAGTTAAGATTCATAAAAGTTCCCAAAGAGGTCTTTTATTATGTTTACTCACTGTCCACTTAAAGAGAAGAGGAATGAGTTCTCTCTGCCCTTAACCACATGGAGCACCAGAGGGGAGTCAGGAAGTCATCATTAGTTTAAACCTTCACTTTCAGAATTAAAAAAAGGAAAAGTTCCCTTTCCCCCTAAAATAAACAAATACTGTTTTTAAAGTCAGAAAATAAATAAAAACCAGGAAGAAGAAAGAAGTAAAGGAGATATACAGAAACATTAAGAGAAAGATCAGAGACAGAGATGGAGAGAGTACTTCTCTTCAAAAAGAAAATAAAATAGCTCTATTCAAGGAAGAGTTCTGAGCATGGTTATTATCAACTTTTCCACTTGGATCAAGTGGAAGCTGACTGCTGTAATTGGACCCTCAAAGGATCATGTGATTAAGGCTTGGTCCCACCCTAAGGCACTATTGAGAAGCAACGGAACCTTCAAGAGGTGGGGCCTAGTGGTAGGTTTTAGGACATTGGATAAGTTTCTTCAAAAAGGATTCAGGGCCCCTGATCTCTTCCTCTCCCCTCTCCTTCATGTCTGGACCATGAGCCAAGAAGGTTATTTTTGTGGCTTCACCACAGGCCCAAAAGTAATAGAGCCAACCAACCACTCCAAAAGTAAAGTAAACCTTTCCTCTTTATAAATCAATTATCTCAGATATTTGTTACCATAACAGAAAGCTGACTAACACACTGAAATTTTTTAATTGATATGATCCCTCCCAGATAATTCTCCAGGACAGATGAAATGCAAGGAGATAGGAGTCCCTCTCTACATGAGCATAATGACACAGATGAGGTGTTTACTCAACTTTTCAGTAACACCATGGAGAAGAAAACTAAATGATTGTGTACTTATTAGTTCCTTTACATATACTATTGAAGTAAATTCTAGCAGCAATTTCTTGACATGACCATTAATATTCCTGCCTTACACACACACACACCCTTAAATTCAAGAGGTTGATTTAGTGAATAGCTGGAAGGGCAAGGATTTGAACTCAGAATGCATAGCCCTGGACCATGTATACCATCTCTTTATCCCACACAGTGGTGGGTCTAAGCACATTATCCCAAGAACCCATATCTTCTCCAGCTTCATTTACTTTATGAACTCAAGCTTCATGCAGTCTGATCAAAACCTTGAGTACTGGCAAACTCAGCTGTTCTAATCTTGGTGTAAGTGCATTTTTAAGCATACAAATATTGGGGGTTTTATATCCCCAATATTTATATCCAGTGTGCTCCTTAGCCAGCTGCCAAGTTGCTAACTAATGTTAGCTTGATCATTTCAACCTCATCCCCACACTTCAGTTCCTCCTATGCAACTGACCACTCATTTCATCTTGGCAAACCCAGCTGTCATGGTAGACATCCTCTCAACACAGTTGACAGCATTTGACCCTGTGGTTCGTTTCTACCATTTTGAGCCTTTTTTCACTTGGTTTCCAAAATACTTCATAGGCCACTTTTTCTCCTTCTCATTATCCTGTGTAGGAAGTTCCTCCTCTTCCTAAACTGTGAATAATACTATAGTGCCTCAGGGCTCAGTTCACTGTCCTCTGACCTATTCATACCACATCCCTAATTGAATTTGTCCACTATCTGAACTTCAAGTACCATCTCCCTGCCTCGGTATCGAGCTCTCCCACAAGCTCCAGATCAACATTGTAAGTATCCTACACATCTTCCAATGGACGTCAAAGAGGTAGCTCAAGGGGGTGGAGCAGTGGCTTGGTGGTTATAATAAGCGCTTGCCTGGCATGCATGAGTACACGGGTTCAAACCCCAGTACCATGTACACAACGGAGTGTCAGAGCAACGAAAGTCACATGAAAAACTAAAGTTTTTTTTTTCTCTCTCTCTCTGTCCTTTTCTCTTCAAAAAAAAAAAAAGAAAGAAAAGAAAAGAAAAAAGGAAAAAAGGTAGCTCAAAATGCCACATACCCAAAACAACCCAGTATGTTCCTTCCAGGTTGTTCCTTCATATCACAACCCTCCCTCAGTATTTCCGATATTAGTGAATGGGACTACCGTTAATTCACTTGCCCACCCTTTATTTCATACCAAATCCAATTGCAATACTCTTGGATCAAGCTTAAAAAAATATTTCTAGAGTCTGAATACTTCTCCAGACTCCTTATTCTTAGTCTCAGGTTCCTTTATCTCTCACAGGTACAACTGCAACAACCCCCATGGCCCTCAACTTCCTTTCTCCCAGTTTTACAGTCTACTCCTAACACTCAGTGTGAAATCCAGCTCCATATGTGAGCTTGCCCTTCCTATATCTATAACCTGATGGTGCTCCCCTTTATCTTCCTTCATGCCTTACCAGTAACAGTCTCATCTTGCTGTCTCTCAAATTCACAAACTCCCTCCTCACTCAGGGCCCTTGCCCTGGCTAGTCTCTCTTCTTACAGTGCTGTTCCATTAATCTCATAACTCATCCTCCCATTTCACTCATGCCTTTCAAAGATACCTTTCTCCACCTTTGCCCATGTTACACACTGCATTTGGTTTCACTAGATCGATCACTGTTACTTGTTGTTCCTTTATTATTCAGGACGTAGGCTCCATGTAGGCAAGAACTTGGCTGCTTCATTCTCGGTGGTATCACCAGAACTATGCCTAAAACGGATTAGGTTGGCCCCAAAATGTTTACCAAGTGAAGAGGTGAATTAGTGAGCTAGCGTAGAAGAATATAATTGTAAAAAGGAAATCAGTAAGAAATAACACTGCTGAAGTGAACCAGGCAAATGACATCATGCTTTATAGGTCACAGTGAGTAGTTTGGATTCTACTCTAAACATAACAAGACATCTGTGTGGGACCTTAAGAGAGACAAGACATCATCTGGCCAAAGTGTTGTTGATTTTTTTTTTTTAAACCAGGGATTGAACCCAAGGACACTTAAACAATGAGTCACATCACAAACCCATTTTTAAATTTTTTTAAATTTTGATACAGGATCTAAGTTGCTGAGGCTGTCTTTGAACTTGAAATCTTCCTGCCTCAGCATCCTGAGCTGCTAGGATTACAGATGTTCTCCACCACGCCTGGCTATGGACAATGTTTTAGAAAATGACTTCGGGTAATATGTATGACTTCATGTAATTTCTTAAAGGCTTGCTTGCATATCAGGCTTTGATAAGTCAAATATTATTTTTAAGGCATTACAGTTATCTTCAGCTTTGTAAAATAATCCATGAGCAATGGAACTGATGTCTTTTTTTTTTTTGGAACAGACTTTCCTTTTAAGACAGAATATAGTTGAAATAATTTGACTAAGAAGTAGACTTAAAAGGAAAAAAAATCATAAAATAGAAGAAAAGTGATCTCCTATTTGTATTCCCTGTGAACATAGGAATCTAGATCTTTTTTATGGTTTGCTTGAACAAGCAGAAAAATTTAACTCACTTTCCGATTTCTTTTTTTCCCACATTTTATTGATGCATTATAGTTGTTCGTAGTGATGGGATTTGTTGTTCCATATTCATATGCGCACAAATAACAATATAATTTGGCCAATATCAGTCCCCAGCATTTCCCTCCCTCCCCTACTCTACCCCTTGGACCCTTTCCTCTGCTGATCTCCCTTTGATTTTTAGTAGATCCACTCCAATCTTTTCCTTTTTCCTCTCTAGCTTCCACATAGGAGAGAAAGCCTGACTCTTGACCGTCTGAATTTGACTTATTTCACGTAGCATGATGGTCTCTAGTTCCATCCATTTTCCTGCAAATGCCACAATTTCATTTTTCTTCATAGCTGAATAAAACTCCATTGTGTGTACATACCACATTTTCTTTGCCCATGATGGACACCGAGGCTGGAACTTTCAGACGTCTTAAAGCTGCTTTTTTCTTAAGCAGGTGGAAAATGATATGTGGAGATAGGAGCAAGTCATAGGAAAGGTCAAGAGAAGGAAGAAAAAACCAAAGGCAGTTTTCTTCTGAAGCTGGATTCACTTACTTGTTTTATCTCATCTGAACAATAGAACTTCCCCCTTTCCAGAGTAAGAATCAAGGCATGTGACTGATTAGCAAATCCAAAACAGACACTGAACTACACCGCAGGAATATGAAACATTACACGTTCCTGCCCAGGATTGGGGCAATGAGGAGCCGTAGTTTGTGATAATCTATAATCTTAAAGTGGAATTGAAACATTTTAAGCAACAATGACAACATTCCATGCCTTCTTTTTTCTTAACCCTTTTCTTATTCACAGCCTGTGTGAAAGAAGCAGAGCCACTAGAGGGAAACTGAGGCAAAAACATGCTGAATCTTGTGGGATACCAACCTAGCCATAATAGAAAGAGGTTTTAAACCCCAGGCCTTGCCCATGCTGGCTCAATTGACATTTCCTTTAAAAATGTTTACATGTAGAGGATGGATTTAATTAAGATAATGGTAGAATCCAACTCAAACCCCATGAGTCCTGCACATGGAAATACGAAACAGATGAGTTTATTTGCTGTCAGTTGTATTTTGGGGAAAAGGATGGGTGGGTTTGAGGCAGACTTCCTAATTAAGGTCTAACAAACCCATTCCGAAGATGACACATCCCTCTGTGAGGCAGAAAGAAAATAGGGAAATGAAGCAAATGTGGGTGGCATGTGAGTTATAGAAAATGATGAATCTGATGACGGCAGTGTTTCTGCTCAGACTCAAAGAGGAGCAGAGCAGAGAATAGAGAATGCAATTTTAAGTGAAGAAGAAAATGAAATCTGGTTGTTTTTGGAATATTTTCTCCTCTTAACAATAATATCAGTATTGAAAAGAATGGCATCGACAGTAAGGACCTTGAAGACAGAAACTATGTCTTACTTAGCACTTTGAAAACAATTCTAATACCAAAACGCAACTGAATGTTAGAAAATACCATTTAACAGGAGATGCAGAGAAGGAACAGAAACTAAGAAAGAATGGCAGCAAGTGCTATCGTCAGAGGTCTAGTTTCTGGTCTTGCAGCAAGAAGCAAACAGGCAAAAACAAAGGTCCATAGAATTTGGAAGTTTTCTTTAAGTATTTGGTCTTAATTCCTGAGTCAAAAGCACTCTCTTTAATGAAGACAGTTTTAATTAAGTACACTTTTCAAGTGCAGCTTTGCAATTTGGCCCTCAGTCACAATCCTATTGGATTGCAACAGAATTCAGATTGTGGCCAAAGCTTTAAAATGTAGGCAAAGGTAGGAGGCAGAAGCCCCAGTCTGTGGGACACTGCAACTTCCTGAGGTCCCCACCAATGCCCTGGCTCCTCCTTTTTCTGGCCTCCCCCATCCACCAAAGCTCCGTGGGTTGCCTCTGGACGCCTTTCACTCCTTCAAGTATGCTTTATGCACTACTTAGGAAATGACCAGAAGGAACTTTTGACCCCTGTAACAAAAAAAGAAAATCCCCCTTTACTGGATCTACAAATAAAGACGACTGAAATCACTGTAGCTGTCCATATCATTTAAAGAGGATTTGGCCTTGCAACCTTGCAGCAGGTAGGATTAGGCAAGGTTCTGCTTTAAGTGCTCTTCCATGAAAAGCCTGGATGCTTCTGATGATAATAATCACTCAAGTGATTTGGTTAAGCTAGAATAATAATACTATCCAATGGAGCCTTACCCATGTCATGAGAGACAGGACTGATCAAAAGATTCTAGAAGTAGAAATCTGGCTCAGCAGAGGAGCCTGACAGGTGCGGCAAGTCCAGGCGGGCGCGGTATGAGACAGTCAGTTAATGTATGTGGCAGAAAGGAAGAATCGTAGATCCATCTATGACGCCTGAACAAGATCTATGAAAACAGAATACAATGATCTGAGCTCACACACTCAAGTAGGGATCTGCAGCTGACAGGTTTAGATTAAATAAGCCCATTTATTTCCAGTATCCCCCAAGCCCCAAAACTTGGAATGATGGATAAAAATATTATTAATCAATAAGAACAAAAAGAATTGTAGATGAGATTATAGGAAACATATATGTTAAGAACATTTCAGAAGATGAAAATTCCAAGGACTGGTTACAACTGGCTTAATAGAACCCAGAAAACAGAATTGCATCAAGTCAAATCCCCATCGCTAGTTGACCTAATCACACAGGATGGCTCTGCTTCTCTGATTGAACCTTTTGCTGATACACATGCATGACCAGTTGCACTCAAATGAATTAAAAATGTACAGTTTAGACATATTTGAAGATTTTTGGCTCATTATCTAAATAGTTTTTTCAAGATAACGTATTTCTCTAAAATCATTAGAAGATGTCTCTGGAATGTACATGTAACCTCAATTTGCATAATACTATAAACTTTTCAAAACCTGCTCACCCCAATTTTTTTAAGGTCTTCAGAATTTTTATTTTTTTAATATATTTTTTATCTTTTAATTTGTACAACTTTTGAAATTTTGCTGCTTGGTAAAGATGCTCATGTCCTATGGCCTATGGTTTGATTTACAGTTTGAGAAGCAAATTTGAGCATTAACAATATTTCCTTTGTAGATGTATGTTATCATTAAATTTTAGTTGGTCCAGTTAACTCTGATTTCTATATTTTTTATTTTATTTTTTTACTTTTTATTCAATAAACATGGTCTTAGGAGTGTTCATTGTCAAACAATCAAGAACAAAAGGGTAATGATAGAACAAGACAATACTGGTGCCAGACCATGGTTCCCCCCTTTGTCACCCCAATTGTTTAATTATTTGTAAGAGTATGTAAGCATGTAACAGAGTAAGTTTGGTGGGTAGAGACACTTCTCACTAAAAATTGTGGGTATTTCAATGGTATGAAAGTTAGAGGAAATTGTAATAGTAGGGTTAGCTTGCTGAGTTTCCTATTTGTCTATGAATAACCTGTAGATCCTTGACTTCAAAGTCAATTTGGGAATTTTGAGGAAGGCTTATAAGAAGTGTGGGCCCTGGTTAAGAGGATGTGCCTAAGGATCTAATGGGGAAAAAATACTTCCTGGCAGATGAATGAGCAACAGTGAAAAAAACTGGTCAATACTTCATTATTCATTTCTTTTGTTCAAAGATGTTCGTTGAGGGCATTCTGCTATTCTCTGAAATGACTGTGAACAAGACAAATGGAGTTAGGCATCCATGGAACTTGCAGGTTGGTGATGTGGACATGAATAAATGAATGGAAGAGAGAAAGAACAAATAATGCAAAATAAATCATATAAATAAACTAATCCCCAGAGTCCTAAGGTCTATGAAGACGATAAGAAGGGGGTCAGGGAGTAGAGACTGAATGGGTCTTGGGCGTGTCTAATTTAGCTTGAGTGATCAGGAAAACTCTGAGAAGGTGACATTTGCATGAAGACATGGCTGTAAGATTGAGCTAGTCACGCAGAAACCTTGGGGAACAGCATTCCATCCAGAGGGATCAGGAATTGCAAAGGTCCTGAGGCAGAAATTAGTTCAGCCTGGTGCTCCCATACGGCTAGAGCACGGACAGGAGATTGGAGAGTGTAGACAGGCAGACACATGCCAGATTGTACAGGGCCTATGAACTCCAGTAATCGCTGTGAGCATTAGCTTTCCATAATTATAGCAGTATACCTCATATATTTAACTTAGAATAGGTTTATTTAGCTCACAGTTCTGAAGATTCTAATCCAGTCTCTAAGAGTTTGGGCCTCTGATGAGGCGTTGTGGTCCCATAGTGGTGGAACACATGGCAGAACAAACCTCTCACTTAATCAGCCAAGAAGCAAAGAAGAGGAGGAGGAGAAAGGGTCCAAATCCTCTTGTAGGGCACACTTCCAATGACCTTAGGACTTCCCATTAGGCCCTGACTCTTAGATTTACAACACCTCTCCATACTGCTATCTAGGGAACAAGCCTTTAACACCTGGGCCTTTAGGGGACATTTAACATCCAAACTATAGAACTATGGTTATAAGGCCTTTTAATCAGAGGAGGAGGATAATCTGACTTGTTAAGGTATTTCTCTGGCTAAAGGAACCAGAGTGGAAGGAGGGAGACCAGGTACAAACCATCTTCTTGAAGGCATCTTCAAAGCCAGCCTTGGTAACTTAGCAAGGCCCTAAGCAACTTAGAATTTGTATCAAAATAAAATTTAAAGTGGTTGGGGATGTGGTTAAGCACCCCTGGGTTTAATCCTCAGCACCAGAAAAAAAAAATAACCTAACTTTGTTGGGCATGGTAGCATATGCCTGCAATCTCAACAGCTCAGGAGGCTGACAGGAGAATGTCAAGTTCAAAACCAGCCTCAGCAACTTAGTGAGACCCAAAGCAACTTAGCAAGACCCTGACTCAAAATTAAAAAAAAAAAAAAAAAGGACCGACGATGTGACTCAGTGGTTAAATGCCACTGGGTTCAATTCCTAGTACCAGGAATATAAAATTACAAAGGACTAAATCCCAGAGGAGTTGGGAAATGATTAGTGTTTTCTTGGGACAATATACATCAAGAGCAAGTGACTAAACTTGCTCAGGGATCCTGGTGAGAACCCAGGGGCCAGCACTGCCTTTGCAAGGCTGGTCTCCAGTGAGCCCAGGAGTCCCTGCTGGAGGGAATGATTCACCTCTGATCCTCTCTGATGGGAAATTCTGAGCTCTTACCAAGCTGTCAGGAACTCACAGGAGGAACTGGGTTTCTCAGGCAAGATGCTTCATCGTTACTTAAATATCTTAGTTGTGACTGATTTATCTCATAACAAACGAATTCTACTACACTGCTTACTACACATATTTGAAACTCATATTTTATAGCTTAGAAAAACCACACTCTAAACCCTGCTTTTACTTGCTAGACACATTGGGGCATCGAAAATGAGTAGTCAGAGAAAGGGAAGTGAGTGTGGATTTGCAGGGAATGAGATGAGGGGTTAACCCTGCTGCAGGGTCTTACCTGGTTGACCAGAAACACAATGTCTAAGTAGAAAGGCAGTTGTCCCCCAGGCTATTTGAGCTGCTCAGAGGTCTGAACAGGTGGGTTTATCTAAGCACAACCAGAAATGTTGATACTGTAAGTATATCATAGTATTACTGTTGATACTTTAAACACGTCTGAACTCTTTCACATCATGGAATCGTGGTCCTAGAGCGCATTCATTGATGAAGGGAGGTAAACCATCCATTTGAAACAAAGTATTGGCAGGTATAAGTACAGGTAAGAGTTTAAAAAGTGGTCACAATCCTAGTCTTGTAGATTGGGATTGGGGTTTTATTCTCACTGGGGCAGTGGAGAACAAATCTAGATTCCAGGCAGACCAAATCCTAGAATCCCCCCCAAACCAACCACCTTTTGGTGGGGATGAGGCCAAACTGGTCAGGATTGACCAAGCAGCCAGGCCAGACTGAATAAGAAGCAGAAATTCTGCAGTTCCTGGAGCCGAGGAAGATGAGAGGAGATAAGTCCAAGAGTCACATCTCAGGCAGGGAGATTAATATTGACTTTTTGGTTCATTATTGCATATTTCCCTTTATATTTTCTGTGTTGATTCTTTTGTCTGTTCATCACTTCCTATTTGACACAGAGAATGTTGATAAGATGCAGGCCTTTGGAAAATGAAGTACATAGTACTAATTAAAAAGTTGACTTGTGATCATTG
Organism: Aplodontia rufa; assembly: GCA_004027875.1. Taxonomy (NCBI): domain Eukaryota; kingdom Metazoa; phylum Chordata; class Mammalia; order Rodentia; family Aplodontiidae; genus Aplodontia; species Aplodontia rufa. The sequence goes on along the minus strand of PVKS010039815.1, from coordinate 1,276 downwards.
AGATGAGACATTGGGTTCTGTCCACTTCTAGTTAGGCTTTATTTAGTTAGCTTCTAGGCAGAACAGAGATTACATATGGACCTATATTTAAGGCCAAAGCTTTTGCTTCGAAACTTCTATCATCTACTTCTACGTCATGGGCAAGCTTTTTCTGCAAAAGGTCACACGGCAGCTATCTTAGATTTTGCAGACCACGTGGCCTCTGTCACAACTATTCAGCTCAGCTCTAGACATGTAAACAAAACAGCATGATCATGTTGTACTAGAATTTTATTTACATAATCAGAGGATGGGCCAGTTTTGGTCCCTGGGCTTACAGTTTGCAAATAATTTCCTACAGTATAATTTGCTGTCTATAGTCAATAAATGATGTCTTTAATTTCTCTGCATTCTTAGAATTGTTTTCTTGCTGAGGTAGCAAGGCCTAGGGTGGAACTCATATCCACTTGACTGCAACTTACCAGGATACAGAAGCTATGAAACCTGTGTTATCATATCTAGGGCTTTTTCTTCAGCCTTTGGAAACAAACCAAACCATGTCCTGTGATTCAAAAACCAGCTACCAGAAAATAAGATGTGAACGGCAACAGACCTCTGCAGAGTGAACGGTGTGTGCGGTATTCTCTGGTTCCCTGCTTCAATAGGTAACCAGTGATATACATCACCAGCCCCGATGGACATTCCCACAGGAGCACTTACCTTCTTTTGCCTGGAGAGAAGTAACTGACTTGGACCCATGAGCATCGATACAGAAGAATGAAAGAAAAACTTCCAGTTTTCCTTCCTCAGTCACCTTGACAAAACTGTTTCTTTCGGAAAATCTGTAAAACTCTGCTTTATGGATAGAAAATCATGAAAACATTCAGAAATGTCATGGCAAGCACCAAGAGAAAAATGCTACGGCTCCGTCAGTCAGAGGTATTGAATGCAAGTTTTTTCAATAAAATCCAAAAGAGACACGCACGGTCATTGTTCTCAATGTTTACCAGTCCAGTAATGAGGCAAATAGGAGCTAGACTAACCTATCTCAGCAAGAGTCCCCAGGTCATCTTTCATACAACAAAGCCCTGCAGTTCCAAATTGAAAAGGACAAGACCAACATGATTAGGCAGTGGCGTTGGTAACATGACCTGAATGGGATTCCCAGGACCCCGATGAAGCTGCACAAGAGAGTCCATGTGAACCTGCTTTGAGCTGTTCAGAACAACTGAGTTTTGTTATGAGTGTATTTTAGCTGCCTTTGTGTTTCTAGTTCTGGGCTGGATGTCCTGGACTG
>PVKS010039814.1:0-17013 GCA_004027875.1 Aplodontia rufa | reverse complement strand
GCACCCTGGAGGGGCTCAGCTTCATTTTTAAACATCAGGAACATTTACGTTTAATTGTGAGCTCTTCATTACAGCATAAATTAAGAAGGTTCTACACTTGGTTTTTTTGGTTTGTTTGTTTTAACATACCTAGAGAACCTACTTTAACAAATTCATCTAATCAGCACTATTTGGAGCCTAAGTTAACCCATGTTTTGTGATTTCCCAAGCCATTCAAATAAATTAATAAGCTGATTAAGAACTCATCTTTCCTAGGAATACTTTATTTTACAAAATGATTATCCAACTCTAGAACAGAAAATAAAGCAAGTGAGATATTTCTTTTTTTAAGAGAGGGACAGTGAGAGAGAGAAAGAATCAATTTTATTTAGTTTTTCATGTGGCCTTCTTTGCTCCAAGACTTCATTGTGTTCGTGGTGCTAGAGTTTGAACTCCCATAACCAAGCATGCAAGGCAAGTGTGGTAACTGCTGAGCCACCACTGCAGCCCAAAGCAAAGTAAGATTAAAAAAAAAAAAAAAGCCCTCACCTTGCCTGGAAACCTACCCCTTCTGACTTTTCTATTATCTCAGTTATATATATATATATATATATATATGTATATAAAATATGTAAGGTGTATATACATATAAATACACACAAATATATATATACATATATATATTTTATATTTTTTTAGAGAGAGAGAAAGAGAATTTTATTTATTTTTTCATTTAGCTTTCACTTCTCCAAAACTTAGTTGTGTATGTGGTGCTGGAGTTTGAACCAGGGTTCTCACTGCATGCCAGGCAAGTGCTCTAACCACTTAATCAACTGTTCTAGCCCCCCTTATTTTTATGTTTTAAAGACCTGGTCTCAACAAGTTGCACAGATTAGTCTGGAACTCCTGGCCTCAAGTGATTCTCCTGCCTCAGCCTCCAGAGTGGCTGGGCCTATAGATAGGTGCCACCAGGATTTTTATTTATTTTCTTCATTTCATATGGGGGGACTGAATTCAGAGGCCCTTAACCAGTGAGTCACATCCCCAGTTTTTATTTTGAGAGAGGGTCTCACTAAACAGCTGAAGCTGGCTTTGAACTATCCTGCCTCAGCTTCCCCGGTCCGTGGGATTACAGGCATGTGCCACCGCCTGCATCACTGAGGATTAATTTTAGACTCTTGCTTTTCTCTTGGCTCCCCATCCTCACTCCATAATTAGAAAGTCCTACATTGTTCTTTCAGTGTCTTGCACAAGGCTGCTGTCTTTCACCTCCTATGTCCAGCACCCTTGTTCAAGGAATATTATTCTTTGCCCAGAAATATATTAGTTTCCTTCCTCTACTAATTCTTCATGACCTCTGATTATACATAAAAATATCAACGGTGCCTACTTGACTTGGAAGTGGGTTTCAGGCTCCCTTGCTTGGACATAAGGAAAATAAGTTCCTTCAAGGGTCTGCTACTACTGTGTTCCGTAAACACAACAGCCAAAGAAAACGCCCACCACTATCATACCAAATACACTTTATTTCTTGTATTAGCTGAACAGTCCTTTTTTTCCATAAATGTTAGGGTGCTCCTAAGTAGGAACATTTTTTAATATCACATAGTGCCTCACCCCTTGTAAAACCACTGATTTTCAATTTACAAGAAAACCTACTGACCATAATGCTAACTCGTGTTTTCATTGGAAATCGCGGATACAGTTCATCCGCTTGCAGGGGCTCATCTTCCGCAGGCTACTTGTCAAGCCCGCGGGGGCCCGGCCCGGCGTCCGGCGGCCCCAATTCTCTCGGCCGTAAAGCCACTAACTAGTACGGTGACAGCAACTACGACGACGACGCGGAGACGCTGGGCACGGAAGCGCGCGTCGTCAGCGCCCTCAGAGGGCTTTTGGGGCGAGACCCTTGAGTAGGCGCCCTTGGGGTCTACGCGCAAGGCTGCGCCCCGCCCGCGGGAGAGCGACGCCGGACGGAACCCTCTCAAGCAGGAACCTTCGGGAGCGGGCATCGCGCTCCCCGAGCCCGGGTCCGGGCGCGGTGGGGCCTGGAACCACCCAAGGGACGAGCCCACCTTACCCGCATCAGCCTCCGAAGCAGGGGGCTTCGCCCAGCGACGCCTCCGCGCAGAACTGCTGCCCGCACAGCCATGGCCAGACAGAGCAAGGAAAGGTTTCAAGGACGAAGTCGGACCCGGGAACCGAAAAAGCCTTCCGGACCCGTAGGCCCACGGTTCGGAGCGGGCGCCGCCCCCGACCTTGTCTGCTCCAATCGCAACCCGGGAGCGGCAGCCACGGGCGGGGCGGGACCTGCGCGGGGCGCTGGCGCTGGGCCGAGGTAAGTTATCCCGTGACCCGAGCGGCTTGCGGATTTGGAAACGCAGCCAAGGAGCGCCTGACACGCTCCGGCTTCCCCTTTCCGTCCCTTCCTAACCTTCGGAGGCCGGTGGTTTACGTGTAACCCGAAGTTTCCATTCACCGAGCCAGCCTTTCCCATACTGAGTCCCACAAAGAAAACTAATGAACAGGTTTTAAGCAATCCAATTAGCTTTTTTTTTTTTTTAAGAAAAGGTTTATTTCAGTTTTTGGTTGTTAACAATTACTTTTTAAATTATGTTGAAAGAATTTTTCAATTGTTTTTCAGTAAAAGGAGGAAGATGAAGGATAGAATACAAATTAATAGTTCATTATTAAGCCGAATGTGGTGACCCATGCTTGTAATCTCAGCGCAGGGGACTGTAGAAGGAGGATCACAAATTCAAAGGCAGCTTCAGGAATTTAGCAAGGCCGAGTAACTTAGAGACCTGTCCCAAAATTAAACAAGAAAAGGGTTGGGGATCTGGCTTAGTGGTTAAGCCCCTCCGGATTCAATCCCTGCTGCGCGCGCGCGCGCGCGCGCACACACACACACACACACACACAAAGCAGTTAGTAAAGATTATATTAAAATTCACAAAAATTCCCTGAATTAGTTATTATTACCCACACCCTTCAACTAAGGAGATAACTGAGATATAAAATTAACTGGTTTTTGTTTGTTTATTGTCCATGATTGCACAGAAAGTAGATTTGGAGTCTGAACTAATATCATTGCTTTCCTGTATCATTTCCTAGAGAAGGGTAAGTGTTTTAGTTTTTATTCTCACATTTGGGGACTCCATTACTTAGATTTAGACTTTGAAACCTTAGTTTTCTATATGTTGTCAGGTAAAAGATAAAGAGTGACAACAAACAATTGAACACTTCCATTTACCCAAATCCATTTGTTTTTTTAAAGAAAGTAAAATCTCTACCTTCATTATGTTTCGTTGGTAGTTGTAGAAGGTTTTGTTTTTTAAAGAAGACCACACCTTTAGATATTTCACCCCACAAAGCTCTTCTTTCAATGTAGATGCTCACTTTTCCCACCACAGGTAGGAATCTGTTCCCTCCCCTTGAATCTGGCTGGGTGAGGAGTGCTGACAGTCCTGACCAATGGAGTATGGCAGAAGTCATGTTATGTGACTTTCTAGATCCACAGGGAAATACCACTTAAAAAGGCCTCTGATGATTCCTGTCTCCAGCCTTCAACTCTTCCAGCTGAGACTCCAGATTTCATGAAGCAGACAGGCTGTCTTCACAACATTGTCTTAATTCACGATCCACAGAAACAAGAAGACAAAGTAAACAGTTATGGGTTTTTTTTTTTAGTTTTATTTTTTTCATTTAAATGGTATGGTTTTAAGCCACTCTATTTGAAGAGAATGTTTGAATATGGCAGTAGATATAGCACCCCCATCTTTAATTTCCCAATCACCCCAACTTGGTCCCTCATGTATTCTAGTGAGCCCTGTGCCTATACACCAGAACCTCCATGTTCAATAGATCACTAAGTTCTGCCTAATCTTATTACTTTCTCTTGAGGTGCTAGATCAAACCCAGGACTTGGAGCATACTAGGCAACTTCTCAAACACTTGAGATATACCCTAGACCCTGACTCACTCCTTTGAATGTCACCCTCATACCTTCTCAGTTGCTAATCCTAAACTAGGTCATAAATAAATATTTTCACACCTGGATTGCTCTGATACTCATTGAAAGGAAGTCATTACAATATATTCCATGTTTGAGCTTTGTATATATCTAAATTACATGGCAGGTATAATATTTCTAACTAACTGAAAAAGTTGTATTTTTTTTAAATTCTAGGATTGAATCCAGGGTTGCTCTACCACTTTGCTACATTCCCAGCACTTTTTTATTTTTGCATTTTGACACAAGGTCTTGCTAAGTTAATCAGAATGGCCTCAAACTTTTGATCCTTCTGCCTAACTTCCTGAGTAGCTGCAATTACAGATATACACCACAGCACCTGGCAAAAGTTGAATTAAAAATAATAATAGTAACTCAAAAACTTAAACAGTTTGTCTGGCCTGATAGAGATTACTTGTTTTTATTTTCTAGAGAAAGAGGGAATCAATTTTATTTATTTTTCTTCTGGCCCTTGCTTCTCCCACGCTTAGTTGTATATGTAGTACTGGGGTTCAAACCCAGGTCCTGCACAAGCCAGGCAAGTACTCTATCACTGAGTCATCGCTCCAGTCCGAGGTAGTTGTTTTAAGAGGTCAAGGCTAATGACTAAACTATAGTGTCAAACCATAAATGTTGACTGGTTATTCCCAACACTGTTTGTATAGTTCTTTATATGAGCCAGTTCTGTCACAGTTTAATTCATTTAATCCTCACAAAAATTGATTGAATTGAATATCATTATTCACATTTTATAGGCGAACAGACTCAGATACAGAAGTTTGTCTAAGAGCACAGAACTAGTAGTGACAGAACAGCAACTTTAATGGAGTTGCCAGCTCTCTTAACCACTTAGCTCTCTTAACCACTCACTACACTAATTTTGCCTTAGGGTAGACCTGCCAGAAGAACACAGGGGGGCAACTCTGATTGGACAATTCTGCCACTGAAGATACTACCTGGAAATATTGCCACTGGTTGGTTAGGGCAGCTTCTAGATTTCAGAGAGATATAGGAGCATTTAGGGGAAAAGGGCAGTAAATTTACTTCCAGAGTTATAGCAGGCAAGCTGCTCTTCAAAGCTAAACTAAGAAAAGAAGAAAAAAAAAAAAAAGGCAGTGCAGGGCACAGTGGCTTACCTGTGGTCTCGGCTACTCTGGAGACTGAGGCAAGAGGATCTCCAGCCCAGAACTCTGAAACCAGCCTGGGGCTGGATGTGGTAGTGCATGTCTATAATCCCAGGGCCTCAGAAGGCTGAGGCAGGAGGATCACAAGTTCCAGGTCAGCCTCAGCAACTTAGGAATACCCTGTCTTAAAATTAAAAATAAAAAGGGCTGGGGATGTGGCTCAGTTGGTAAAGAACCTCTATGTTCAATTCCCAGTACAAAAAAAACAGAACAGAGCTCTGAAAATTCAAGAACTTTTATAGAAAATAGGGTAATCTGGTAGAGCATTTGTCTGGCTTGCATGAGTCCCTGGGTTCAATTCCCAGCACCAGTGCAGGGGCAGCAAGGGGAGACTTGCTGCATGGTTCATACTTGGGGCACTTTAGACCCCTCAATAAATAAAAACTAATTCTGATTATTTATTGGCATTTTCCAAATAATGATTTAATTAAGAACTATTGCAAGGGGGCTGGAGCAGTGGCTCAGTAGTTGGAGTGCTTGTCTGGCATGCATAAGGACACAGGTTCAAATCCCAGCACCTCATATGCAACTAAGTGTTGGAGAAACAAAGGCCAGATGAAAAAAATAATAAAATTGAGTCTCTCACTCTGTCCTTCTCTTTTAAAAAAAAAATTGCAGGCTTAAAGCATTGAAGTGGGAGTTAGAACAAAGGTAATATTTAAAGGTATTAAGTATATGAGATCCTGTTATGGTTTGTATATGAGGTGTACCCCAAAAGCTGTGTGAATGCAGGAATGTTCAGAGGTGAAATGATTGGGTTGCAAAAGCTGTAACCTGATTAGTCCATACTAGTTTAAATGGGTTCATTGGGTGGTAACTGTGGCAGGTGGGAAGAGTTAACTATGGCTGGAAGAGTTAGGTCATAAGAGATTTGCTCTGAAATGGTGCATTTCCCCTGCCTCCTGCAATCCCCCCCCCCACACACACACACACTCTGCTTCCTGACCCCACCATTAAGTAAGTAGCTTCTCTCCTCTGGTCTCTTCTCCCAGGATGTGCTGTTGCCTCATCTTGGGCCTAGAGCAGTGGAGTCGAGCAGTAGACAGCAAACTCTGAAACTGTGAGCATCAAATAAACTTCCTCCTCAAAGTTGTTCTTATCAGGTGTTTTGGTCACAGAGATGTAAAAGCTGAAACCAAAGGAAGTTCCCCAAAGAAGAGTCTATGTAGTGAGAAATTGGAGGGAACACTTGCATTTAGGAGAAAGAGGAGAAAGAACTGTAAAAATGAGAGCAGAGAACTAGATTATTCTTTTGTATTCTTCATCCACCAATTCTACTTCTTTTTTATACGTGATTTTGCCCTGTTTACAACTATGGTGAATTCATAATCACCCTGTGGGTAAGAGAATCTTAGCCAAAAGGACACTATTTTTTCTTTCCTATTCTGAACCCACAGTTCAGGTGAAAGACAAGAAAGCTTAAAGAAGCCACTTTTCCTACCCCCACCAAATATTGGTTAAGTAGAATTTGGAGTAGAAAGGCTAGAGCTGAAGAGGAAGCGAGATTAGCTACTGATGAGTGTCCCTAAGACAAGGCCTTGAACCCTGTTCCTCCTGCAACCCAGCCACATGGGACTGTGACAGTAGAACCAATACCTCCTCCACCACACACACACAAACATACATACAGATGCACACAATAAATTCAGTGTTGTGAGAGTAGATCTGCATTCTGATTCAAGTCAATTTGTCTGAAAAGTAGCCCACATGAACTCTAGAGGTTAAAATAAATATGAGGAGCCTAAGAAAGTTTCACAGAATATCTCTGTGACTCAGAAACTCCCACAAATTTAAATGAGAGCTGGTAGTGTAGCTCAGTGATAGCGAGTATTCTGAGCATGCACAAGGCCCTGGGTTCAACTGCATGCACACACGCAAACAAAGTGTGTCTTATGTATGTAGAATACAAAAAAAAAAAAAAAAAGATAGCTGAGTTGGAGCTGGCAAGAAGCACCACAGCTCCACCTAGGAAACTGAACATCCCAAACAAGTCAGTGTGGACGTGCAACCATGCCCAATATGAGCAACCCAGGATGATCCAAATGCTCAGGACAGAAAGTACAAAGGGAGCTATCCTGAAAGTGACAGGCCCCGAACCTAAACTTTATGAAGAGATTAAAAAATGGACTGAGCATAGGTAAATGTGACTAGATTAACATTTTTTTCTGAGGTAGAAATGAAATGTTGGGATAAAAATTAAGTCCAATTAAAGCAGAATTAAATAACTTTTTACATATCTGAATTTGTGGTTTAGGTAACAGTGTCTGGACATAATTTTCTTTTTTGTACTGGGTATGGAATCCAGGGCTTCTCACATGCTAGTCAATGCTTTACCACTGAATTATATTCCCAGCCCTTCTTATTTTGAGTCAGGATCTCTCTAGGTTCTTGTGGCTGGCCTTGAACTTAGAATATTCCTGTCTCAGCCTCCCAAGCATCTGAAATTAGAGGCATGTGCCACCACAACTGGCTCTTTAAAAAAATTTTTTTTCAACCCAGGGCATCACACATGCAAGGCATACTCTCTACTCCTAGCCCCTATAAATTTGTTTAAAAAAGTGCACCATCTATCGAAAAGAGTTCATCTTGAATTGAGTTGACTGCATTTGTCAAGAATAGCTCCATCTAGTGGCAAAATTTTAAGTGGAGACATTTCTTAGGAAGTAAAAGTCTTTTTGTTTTGCGGTGCTGAGATTGGAAACCCAAGGCTGCTTCATGCTAGGGAAGCACTCCAACAACTGAGCTACACTCCCAGCCCTAGTATAACATAAAAACTTCATCCTTTCTGTACATGCCCATAAGCCCCAGAGTGGTTTCCTAGAAGTAGAAGTTAGTATTAGGAATATTAGAACATTTTCACAGCAGGAATCAAAAAGGAAAATATAAAAGTTTAAAAGAAATTAAAATTTTGTGAATATTAGATTTACAAAAGATATTTCACATTCGCTTTTTGGGAGTCTACTAGGGATTGAATCTAAAGTGCTTTATCTCTGAGATACATCTAGCCCTTTTTTATTTTTTGAGACAGGATCTCACTAAGTTGCTTAGGGCCTTGCTAATTTGCTGAGGCTGACCTCAAACTTGCAATCCTCCTGCCTCATCATATTTACTTCTATTTAAGTTCTTCTGTAACCAGTGACTTCTATAAAAGTTAGACTATAGGAATAACTCGTTTATGAAGTGAAATAGTATTCCCCCAAAAGATACATTTTAAATTCTCACTTCCAGTGCTTGTGAACATGGCTTTATTTTAATATATAGGCTTTGCAGATATAATCAAGCTAAAATGAAGTCCTGCTAGATGAGGGCAACCCTAAATCCAATGATTGATATTCTTATAACAAAAAAGAGTGCAGAGACAGTCAGGCAGAGACACACAGAGGGGAGAATGCCATGGGGAGACACAGGTGAGACTGGAATGATATATCTACAAACCTAGGAACCACAAGGACTCCTGGCATCCATCTGAAGGTAGGAAAAAGGCATGGAAAAGATTCTTCCCAAGAACCTTCACAAGGAACTAACCCCACCAATGCCACATTTCAGACTTCTAGCCTTCAGAGCTGTGAGAATAAATTGCTGTTGTCTTAAGCCACCCAAATTGTGGCAATTTATTACAGCAACATGAGGAAACAAATGTTTGGTACTGGGATGTGGGATGCTATTATAAAACCTACATAAAAATATGGAAGTAGATGTGGAAATTAGGCACTTGGCACAGGAATCATGTTGAATAAGCCCAGATAGTCTTGAAGCAACAATTGGTAGAAATGTGGACAATAAAGGTCTTTCTGGTGAGGGGTCAGAAGGAAATGAGCACCATCTTATTGGCCACCAGAAGAAAGGTGATCCTTGTAAAGTGGTACAAAACTTGAACAAACTGTGTTCTAGTGTTGGATGAAAGGCAGCACTTCTAGGCAATAAATCTGGACATTTAGCTGAAATTTCAAAGCAAAGCATTAGATACAAAACCTGGTTTCTTCTTCCTGCTTATATTAAAATACAAGAGAAAAAATAAATTGAGGTAGTAACTGTTAAAAGAAGAATCCAAACTTGATGTTATTATGGTTGGGATGAAAAGTGTACCCCAAAAGCTCATAATGTGAGACAATGCAAAAAAAAAGGCTTAGAGGTAAAATGATTGGGTTATGACAGCCTTAGTACAATCAGTGAGTTAACTGGCAACTGAGGGCAGGTAGGGTGTCTAGAGGGGGTGGGTTATTGGGGGCATGCCTTTGGGGTATATATTTTGTATCTGGTGAATGGAGCCACTGTGCTTCCCAACTTTTTGTCACTCTCACAACCTACCTGAAATAAACAAGCGAAACTTATTTTGGCTCATGGTTTCAAGAGGTTTCAGTCCAAGGTCACTTGGCCACATTGCTTTCGGTATTTGGCCAGACAGAACATCAAGGCTCACATCATACATCCTGAAAGGAGGGCAAAAGAAGGAAGGGGAGAAGGGGAAGAGAGAGAAAGTGCAAGAAGGAGGAGGGGAAAGGGTCTAGGGATAAAATATATCCTTAAAATACATGCCTCCAGGACTGCAGCGGTGGCTCGGTGGTTATGGCGCTTGGCCAGCATGCCTCCAGCGATCCACTTCTTCCAGCTAGGCTCTACTTCCTAAACTTTTTATCACCTCCCAATAGTGCTACCAGCTTGAGACCAAACCTTCAACACATGAGGCTTTGGACATTCCAAACCAAGATATAACACACTATATCCTTGTCTTCCAGTGTACACCCCACAAAACATCTCCTTTATCAGAATCCTGAGATGTATAGTGTCAACAGAGCTTCTATAGCATAAATGTGGTAACTTTTGCACTGCATGTATTCAAATAACTACAAAGTATAAAATGATGCACAACAGTCAAAGAGTTTCTAAAAATAAATTTTATATGCTTTATCTTGGAATGTGGAGAAAAATGATGCAAGAAGGCATCCCAGGGAGTTCTTAGTAAGACAGAAATCCTGTTTGTTCAGAGTATCTTTGGGCTTCTTACATGTAATCTGGTTAACAGTGGTTCCCAAATCTCAATTCAATTTCACACCTAGTAGGCCCCTAACTGAGCAAGGAGCTACACTAAAACTATGAGGAATTAAAAAATTGATAATCCACTACTTTTATGGTTTAGGTTTGGAGTGATCTCTCAACAAAAGGATAAAAGAAAAGGTCCAATTCACATCTTCTGTTGACCTGGGGCTCAAGCATTGAGATATAAGCTCAATTAAAAGAAAAACTGACGATGATCAGTCATTGGTCCAGAAATGCCAAAGAATTAAAACAGATATAATTCTACTGATATTACTTACTACTCTACATTAAAGACGTGTGCTTCAAAATGGAGGCCAAGAAGCACCGGACTGCCAGTCAAGGTGTATTCTTATCTACCTCAGATGGAGTAAGAAGACTTAAAATTTCTTATTCAGTGAATGCAGAAGGAGCTGTAAACAAAAGCCATACTCTAGAGATAGCAGAGAAGCAGAGTCAATAATGGTGTAGGGAGAGGAGCAACAGAGAATCACATCAAAGGTGCGAACCTGAGAGACTGAGATAGTTATGAAATGGATAGTTATTAAGTAACAGATGATGAAATGTTTCTTTTGAGAAGTAGATGGAAATACATGTTGACCTTAGGAAAGGTGGGAGGCAGTGGTCCAGGGACAAAATATACCCTCTAAAGACACACTGCCAGTGATCAACCTCTTCAGACTAGGCTCTTCCCCAGAGCAGCAACACACAAGACAGTGCCAAACCAAGGAGGTACATGAACTCACCAGAGGCAGCATGTGGTCTGGCAACAGTACAAAATCATGACATGAACTCCTGGATATGCAAGCAGAAGACCCAGAGAATGAATGAAACTGAGAAAGCTAAGATAAATGAGAGAGACACAAGGAGAGAACAGTGTCCTCGAAGTCAAAGTATGAAACACACTCAGTAACTAGGAGCATTTCAAGGAGCAAATGGCATAAAGAGCCTTCAGAGCTGTGAGAATAAATTTCTATTGTCTTCAGCCACCCAATTTGTGGCAATTTATTACAGCAACATGAGGAAACAAATGTTTGGTACTGGGATGTGGGATGCTGTTATAACACCTACATAAAAATATGGAAGTAGATGTGGAAATTAGGCAGTTGGCACATACAATTTAAGAGGAAGACTGAAAATGCACTTCTGATTATGCACTACAGAGGGCACTGACAATCCTGGCAAGCAAAGCACTGGGGACAAAGGCCAGTGAGTACAAAGTTGAAGAAAAGGAGACTTTGAGACCATGGACCAACTCTTCCAAGATGTTTAGCAGATAAAGGAAGGAGAGGAAATTTTTTTGAGTGGCGGACGCTTGAACATGTTTGTAGGCCAGTAGCTTTCAAACTTTAATGTGTGTCAACATCACCTGGAGGGCTTATTAATATTCAAATTGCTAGGCCTCACCTCAGGTTTTTCTGATTCAATAGATCTAGGGTGGATTACAAGAACTTACACCTCCAACAAACTCCCAAGTGAAGGCATATTAGTTAGATCAACAATAAAGTTGATGGTCTGTGGACCGAAAATAAGAGTCACTGTTTTAGGTACGGAAGTCTTGGGAGATGTAGCTATTTAGGAAACAAAACACAGGAGGCAAGAGAGGAAGGGATTCAGAGAAAAGGTAAATAGTTGGCCTTGAGTAAGAAGTAAGGTATCTCATTGGAAATGATAGCACATGTCTTTAATCCCAGCCACTCAAGAATCCAAGGCAGGATTTCAAGTTCAAAGTAAGCCTGGTCAACTTAGCAAGATCCAGTATTCCCCCAACCCCTCATTACTAGAGACCGAACCCAGAGGATTCTATCACTGAGCTATATCTCCAGCCCCATTTTAAAAAATTTGAGACAGGGGTCTCATCACAAAGTTGCCCACTTTGGCCTTGAACTTTGGATCCTCCTGCCTCATTCTCCCGATTACAGGCATGCACCAATACACCCAGCCAGAGACCCTGTCTTAAAATAAGAAATGAAAAGGTCTGGAGACGTAGCTCAGTGGTACAGTTCCCCTGGATTCAATCCCCAGTAACAGACAACAGAAAAAGAAGTGAGGTGCCTCTTCTTCTGAGACATGTAGGCAGGTAAAGATGTACACTAATTACAGGTAAATTTAGAGGTACAAGGAAAGCAAATTATGAAATTTCATGTCAATGGCTTCATTTTTCCAAAGCAAGACCATCTGCTGAGAATAAAAGAGTTAAGGTAGAGTAGGAAAAAGAAAAGTATATATTTAGCAGCTCAGAAAAAGGACCATGTAAAGGTATTCCCAAGCTCCACATTATTGTCACAATTGTCATCTATTAAGGAGTGTTAACTTTCAAATCTATCTCCATGAAAAGCTGGCTGATTGTTCATACCTTTGTCTTTCTGGTTTCTACTGTTAGCCTTCAGTTATTAACCACTATTGAAGAAAAATCTAAAAAGTATCAGTTTGCTTCAGTAATCATGATATGAGAAAGAATATGTAGTTTATTTATTTAGGATACTGGGGATTGAACCTACAGGTGCTTTACCACTGAGCTACATTCCAAGCCATTTCTATTTTTTATTTTAAGCCAGGGTCCCACTAAATTGCTGACACTGGCCTTGAACTTGTAATCCTTCTGCTTTAGATTCCCTGGCTGCTGGGTTTACAGGTGTGTGCCCAGCTTATATTATTTACTATTAAATAAAAATAGCAAAAGCATTTAACATCCATGGTCATCTTCTGTCATTCTCTCTCTAGTTTAAGAAGTGGAAAACATCTAATTTTGAATTAGTACTGTTATTAGGCCATGACCAATTCACAGAGCAAGGAGCTACTTTATTCACTTTAGAACTTTTATTTATTTATTTATTTATACTAGGGATTCAATTCAGAGGTACTCTGCTACCAATGAGCTACATTTCGAACTGTTTATATTTTTTGAGACAGAATCTCACTAAGTTGTTGAGGCTGGCCTTGAACTTGAGATCCTCCTGCCTCAGCCTCCTAATTTGCTGGAATTATAGGCATGTACTACCATGCCTAACTCAGACCTCTTCACTACTGAAGATTTTAATCTTGAGTGTGTTAACTCTTCCAATTTACACACAGAACTTATGTTTATATGCATATCTTTTGTTTTAATCAGTTGTTCATTAAAGCCTGGAAATCTTCAACAGTCTTAGAACCCTCTTCAAATTGTTCTGTGATCAAGACAAGTGTTCAGTGACATAAAAATCCATTTTGGTTGTACAGCATAAAGACCCCAATTTAGAATGCACGCCTGTGGTTCCAGCAACTTGAGAAGCTGAGGCAAGAAGATTGTAACTTCAAGGTTGGCCTTGAAAATAGAGCAAGACCCTGTCAATACACAGATAGATAGATAGATAGATGATAGATGGACAAATGATTAGGAATGTGTCTCAGTATAAATAATAAATGAATGAATGGGGATGTATCTCAGTATGGAATGTTCCTAGGTTTTATCTCTATTATTGAAAAACTATATGTAGATATATATTTATATATATATATATTTTTTCCTCTCTCATTCAATCCATATCCTATCCTGCTATAAGACAGGTTCTTTTCATATTCAGTCTTAGTATGAAGACACTCTGGGGACCCTCTTTAAAAAATACAATACACCCAGACCTAGTAATGTATGCCTGTAATCCCAGTAACTCAGGAAGCTGAAGCACGAGAATCACAAGTTCAAGGCCAGCATGGGCAACTTAGTGAGACTGTCTGAAAATTTTAAAATACAGGGGATGCAGTGGCAGATGGCTGCACTCCCAGCAACTTGGGGGATTAAGGCAGGAGCATTACAAGTTTGAGGCCAGCCTCAGCAACTTATTAGCAAGATCCTCTTTCGAAATACAGAATAAAAAAAAAAAAAGACTGCAGATATAGCTCAGTGATAAAGTGCCCTGGGGTTTAATTCCTTGTACAAGAGGGAAAAGAAAAAAGGGGAAAGAAAAAACTAGCAAGAACATGGGGTATAGAAAAACAATACAAAATTACAAGTTGAGTGCCCCTTATCCAAAAAGCATGAGACCAGAGCGTTCCAGATTTTGGAATATTTGAATATATGTAATAGGGTATCTCACAGATGGGACCCAAGTCTATGTTTCACTTACAACTTTATACACATGGCCTAAATAAAGTTTTCTTTTATTTTCTTTCTTTTTTCCTTTTTGTGGTGCTGATGATCAAACCCAGGACCTCATAAATGCTAGGCAAGTAGGTGTGGAGTTTCCAACTTGAAGTATCACAATGATGCTAGAAAAGTTTCAGAGTTTGGAGCATTTTGGATTTCGAATTAAGGATACTCAACCTATACAAAATTCCTTTAAGGCCTACTCAGGGCACTGGAAAGCACCCGTGCAAGTAAGAAGCCTAAATGTTTAAGCTTAATGATAAATGTATCTTGGTTATGGAGAATCTTTACATTGAGACCTTACTCTTCTCTAGTTTCATTTCCAAATCAACTGCTTTCCTTCAAATCCCCCAAATCTTACTGAAAGTCCAAAGCTGAGTTTAGGTTCATTATTAAGTCAATTTTGTGTCTGGACAACTGTCTATAAATATTTATTTCATGATTATTACAGCAGAAAAAGATATGGATTCTCAATTTAAAGAGACCTTTAAATTTATTCAAAATCTAGTTCATCTTTATAAATATATTCATATACATATACCTGCTATATATGTTTTCTTTTGAGACAGGGTCTTATTATTTTGCACAAACTGGCCTCAAACTCCTGAACTCAAGCAATTCTACTGCCTCAATCTCCTAAGTAAGTAGCTAGACTACAGGTATACCAGCACATCCAGCTAAAAATTTTAATTAAAATCTTAGAAACTATTTCATAATAGAAAATCAACATTTGGGGGATAGTGAAAGCTTTTATATTACATTTTTATTTTGCAAGAAAATAAATTATACAACTTAAAAAATAAATCCAAAAATTAAGCAGTTCATCAAAATATTTCAGCCTACTGCATACAGAAACTGCTACCATTTAAAATTGTACAGCATTCTCTCAGTATGTAGTGGCACACATTCAAAATCGTATAGACCATATGAGGATAAATTACACCTTAGAAACTCAAAATTTGTTCAACACTCCGAACGACATATAGTGTAGATGACAGGAAAGCTCTCATGTAATGTTTTAATCTCACAAACATGACCTTGGAAGAATTTATATGACAGCATCCCAGTCATTTACATGAAAATAGAAAAACCAGCTTGAGTTTATGATAGCAAATCGTTCTGTAAAACTAGCAAATCTTTCACACAAATTGAATTTTTAAAATTTGCCCTTCAAGCAGGACTAATGACGCCGTACTGCAAATAATGCAAAATTCTTTTTTAACTACTAAGGTCATGTTTTGTATTAAATTTAATAAAAAGTAAAAATAAGATAGCTAATATTTCATTTTTGGAAATTTTAACATTTTATGCATAAAAATAAGATCAAGTGACTGAAATAAACAGGCTGACAGAACCTGGGGACCACTCCAATAAATGTAAAAATTGGAAGACTTCAGAATTTATTTCAAGATCCTCATCAAATTATTGGAACAGTAATGTTCTAATATTTATATCATTATAAGCATCAAAATTATTATATACTTTCACTTTATAAATTCTGTTTCATGTCTATATTTACTATGGCAATGAGGTGGCAATAAAGGTTAACATTTCAGATAGCTCTATCAGCTCTATCTTTAAATCAGAAGATGAATGTTCATACTTAACCTGAGGTCTCCTCTTGCCACGCTACTCATAAAAAATTTTTAAATTGTATTTTGATGGTGGGGGGAGTAGGGAGCTGGATTTTCTTTTCCTTAATTATGTCAGGTTTCATTCCAGCTCAAATAGCACTAATTTTAAGTGTGTTTTGGACAAAAGAGACCTGATAAAGAATACTAACTGTTAATTATATACCTTTAAGCCAATTGCTCCCAAGATTTTTTTTTCAGATTATATTTTTTAAATTAGCAAATCTATTGTCAAAATATATTTAAAGAAAATTGAACAATGGTATAGGTACCATGTCAACTAAATGGTTTTCATAACACCAAAAATGGTTAAACTTTTGTATAGATAACTAAAGGAAAAAAATATATATATATATGAAAACTGTAAGTGTACAGTATTTGCTGCTGTTCAATCCCCAAAATACAATCAGGACATAATTAGCTATTTAAAAATGTATAAAATTTAATAGAAAACTTTTCTATGGATTTAGTAGTGCTACCCACTTTGCATTAAATTTGCCTTTATAAATCAAAACATCATGGCTCTCATTCTTAAATTAAATGACTAAAAACATTAGAAATTTCAAAGAAGTTCTGAGAACAATTATGGTTTAAAACAACAAATTTTAAACATTAAAAAATAACCTACAATTTTTCCATCCATTGTTTCTTGTCATTCTTGTATTGGGACAAGCAAATATGCCTATACCAAACTATTTGTTAAACATAAGGGCCATAATTAATTATTACAAAATTATTTTTTCTAAATTTCAAATTTATTCCCTGTTAGTCATCTAATTAAAGAAAACAATGAGCACTAATTTTAATTTTTCACAGTATGTTTGTCTAATGATTGACATATGCTACCTTAGAGCTGCAGTATATTTTAAATTCTAAACAAAATTCAAATTTCCTATGAGAACAGGCATTTGATTATAATCAGCACAACTATAAATGTTTTAAACTGACTTTCCTTCTTTTCGGGGGGAGCTCATAAAGGTTCTTGGGATTGGGGAGAGATTCCATGAAATGCTCATAAAAGCACTCTGCTATAATATAATACTGTAGGCTTTT
>PVKS010039813.1:0-17014 GCA_004027875.1 Aplodontia rufa | reverse complement strand
TTTACCAAAGATTCCATCCTTAACCTATCATAATTCAAAATATACAGGCCATTGAAACACATTGATTTGGAAAGTATGGGAGGAAACAGGAATGTTCCTACATCGGCCAAGTCAATGACATTTTATGTAACCCCAATAAGAGGGCAATTTTAGTAATGTCAATTAACCTTCAGTGGGCATTGACCCTTTAACCCTGAAACCGCACTTTGTCAATTTATCCTTTAGATGTAACTACACAAGTAGGAAATGGTGTTACATGTGACTAGATCCAACCCATCATTGTCTGTAATCACCTTAAACTGGGAAAACCTTAAATGCCCATCCGAAAAGGCCTGGATAAAACAATAAGAGAAATGTAAATGAGTGGAGTGTGCATGTGTGTGTGTGAGTGTGTGTGTGTGAGTGTATGTGTCTGTGGCATTCTTTAACATTTGCTTTGAAAATGTCCTCTGGAAAAATAAATAGTAGAGGGAAATCAGACGAAAAATGTGTAATGCCTGGTTAAGAAAAAATTCAAATACTCAAAGTACGAAATGATGAAACCTGGGAAATGGATGTTGGTAGTAAAGATGGAAAACACATGATTTTGATAAGTATTGAGGAGAAATACCTATGGTACTTGCAATGAATAGCATGTGAAGGGCAACAGAGAAAGATATAGCAAAGATAATGCCCAGAATGCAAGGGTGTGAAATTCAGTATACTGTGATAAACCACTGAGTGGGAATGAAAACTCAGAGGGGGAAACACACTTAGGATAAAGAGTCTGCATTTGTCCTTGACCACCTAGCATGTGAGATGCCAATGATCAATTCAGCTGGATATGTAGGGCAAACGGGTGGTCATCCTACTTTGGATGGCTGTTGATTGGTGCAGAATGATAAATGGATGTCCAAGGTTGCTCCTACCTGTAGCTAAAGAGGAGGGGATGGATAATATTGCCTTGTTGAAGAAACAAGTAATGATAAGCAGCCTCCGGAGCCGCCTCAGGAAACTGAAATGTTGCAAGCATGGATAGGGGAGGAGGATGCCACATCAGAGGTGGATGAATGGCCAGAAAGATGAAAACTTGTGGAGAGGAGACAGGAGGAAGTTTAAATAATTGAAGACTTAACAGTTTGCATTGCTCTTGCCAACAAACAGGTCAGCGGTGGGGATGTTAGCAAAGGAAAGCCATCAGAGGAGTGATGGCATGAGGACAGATGCAGGATGAGGGGAAGAAGGATGTGGGCAACAGGCCACAGAGCACCCACAGATCCTTCAAGACATCTGGCTCTGAAGGGAGGGATAGAAAGAAGGCGCTCAGTGGAGGGTTCATGAGCTTGACCACGGGCGTGCTGAAAAAGTTTATCATTTTCCACGTCTCCTTGAAGAGCTTGCACGGCTGCCAAGCACCGTGCTGAACACCTTATATGCATCCTGGCATTGCAACTTCACACCAATCCCAGCGGCAGGGTTCTAGACCCCAAGCCTCAAGGGAAGACACAGGCTGGGACAGTTAAGGGACTCCTCTAAAGCCAAGCTAGAGCCAGGTGGCAAGGTAGGAGCAGCACAGCGAGGTCTGAGCGGGAACCCCGCGGGCTTCTGTCTGCCCTTCAACTCCACCAGCTTTCCCCTACCTTCGTGAGCAAGGCAGCCAGCTTACCCAAAGGAACACCGAGAAAAGCGACATCCCCGAGTCCTAGAGGGACGGGACGCCCAGAAGGAGGAGGGGGAAGGAGGGCAGCGCTTCCGGCGGTGCCGCCGGGCTGTGCCTAGGCCTGTTGAGCTCCAGCGCCCGCACCCGCCAGGTGCTCCCGGGGTGCCGCGGGCGCACGCGGGAAGCGTCCCCTGGCCGCCCTGCCTAACTCCAGCGGGGCGGACCCCAGCGGGCTGATGCCCCGCAGGAGGCGGGGAGATCCGCTCCCGGGACCACATCCAAGGGGAGGAGCACCGCGCAGAGGGCGACCGCCACCCTTCCAGTCCCCGGTCCCCAGTTCCCACCCCGGACTCCTCTTTTAGAGTCCGGGCAGAAGGGATCTGACACGAGGAGCTGCCGGTTCAAAAGGCCGCTTCTGGGAGGGACCAGGCCTCCTGCTTTCAGCCTACACTTGCCAAAGCTGCTGAGGCCCAGAGGACCCGCAGTGACCTTGTCTGTCTGCCTTCACCTTAGCTTACAGGGGAGGGCACAGGTGCATCCATCACAAATCATATTCCTGTTAGTTTTTCTCCTTCACGACCCTACCTCCCACACCTGGAAGGCAGTTAACTGTACTAAATGAGAAAAGTAGTTGAAAGTGACATAATTATATGTTTAATTTATGATAAAAGCGAAATTTGCTGAGTGCCCTGTGTCAAAGAGTTCTAAACTGGGGGCCGTGGAGCACGTGTGCTTGTAATCCCCACTACTGGGGAGACTGAGGCAAGAGGACGGCATGTTCCAGCCCAGCTTAGGCTGACAACTTCAGGAGACCCTGTCTCAAAATGCTACAAAAAAAAAAAAACATCAGAAATGAAAAGGACTGGAGCTGTGGCTCAGTGACAGATCAGCCCTGGGTCCAATCCACAGTACTGCAAAATAAAAACACTGAAATAAGTGTTTTACATCTATTAATTCACCGCTGGGAGTGACTTAAGGAAATTGTCCCTATTGGGCTACTGAAGGTTAAGAGTTTGAGGGACAGGAAAGAAGTCCCTGAGAAGATGTCATTGGCAGTGCTGTGCAACATAAAGTAAAACGACATCTACACTCTTTATACATTATAAGTGTACCATACCAAATGGTAACATATGGGCAAAAAGTGGATCTGTATGGAGCTAGACCCTGGCCATTGACAGAGGTCAATTCGCATGTTTTAAATTTGCAAAAGGTGTAGTGACATACTACCTAAGGCAATCATATAGATATATTAGGAAGGGGGGGAGGGATAAGGCTGGGTAATTGGGGGGGAATCTTGGGGGTAAATCTAATTTCAGAATTTATATATATATATATATTATTTTGTTTCATTAAAAGCACATTCAATTATTCAACAAATAAATTTGTTATTAAAATAAAAAAAGGAAAAAAATGGTTCCATGGATCTCCAGAATGTATTTCTCTTGCATAATTGACACCCTCAGTCTGTCAACTGATTAGAGACTTGTCTTTCCTCCTGGCCCTAGGCCCCAGGCTGCCCCCACTACATTCTCTGATTGTGTGAATTTTCAATTTCAAATGGCCTCATAAGTGCATCATGCAGTATCTGTCCCCTGCGAGTGGCTTATTGCGGCACTATTCACAATAGCCAAGATGTACAAACAACCTAAATAGCCACAGATGGATAAATGGGTAAAGACAATGTGGAATCTGCATGCAATATTATCCACCTTTGTGGAATGGAACCCTGTAATGTGTGAATCCTAAAGACCCACTTATTAAGCAAGCCAGGCACAAAAGGGCATGTGTTGTTCTATTCCACCTACATGGGATACATAGAATAGGAAAATCCAGAGACAGAATGTAGAATACAGGTGACTGGAGCCTGTGGAGAGGTGGAAATCAGGAGTTATTGTGTAATGGGTACACGGTGTCTGTTACTAAGAAAAAGTGGTGGAGATTGATCATGGTGGCATGGGTGTACAATAATATGAATGTGCTTCTATACCTTTTACTGTAGATTTTAAAAGGTAAATGCAGTCCATTTCATTTGTGTATATTCCAGCTCCATCAAAATATATCCAAAGAGCAGGGAGCGGTTGAAAGAGGGAGACCCTGGACTAGGATCTGCTTAAGTTACTTTGCCAATATCCATATATTCATGAACATGTAACAACTATTCCTTCCAATGCGGAAGACTATGTTGAACGAATAAAAAGACAGAAAGCAAAAATGTATCCAAGGAAAAGACAGCAAGAGAATTGGGTGGCATTTTCCTTTGCACTTGCTCCTCCCCCTCCCTGTTGGTGGAGCTCTTCAGTACAGCAGTCTGAATCCCCAAGATGGATCCCTCATACCTGAAGCTGAAGGCACCATGGCAGACCTTCTTCAATAGTTATCGTATTCACAGCTCTTCCCTGTCTAGAATCAGTCTGCAGATCTCAAGCAAATTCCTCCTCTGTGTTGGGCCCAAGTTGGAACTCACTCCAAGCAGGAAAGTGATGGGCAATTGTAGAAAATATTGTAAACCAAACAATTGAAAAAAAATCTACAGGTACCCAGGCCAACAACTGCTGTTGAAATGCACAAAGGGCAGCCTAACAACTAGGATGAGGGGACAAGTTGAGAAGAGAGCTTCTTCAGGACACCACACCATTCAAAACACCTTGCAAGGCTCAGCAGTGTACAAAGCCAAGAGCCTACTGGGGGAATGCCTGCTGAGAAAACAAATCAGAGAAGACATTCAGATTTCCATATGGTTGACCTCTGTTCTCAGTGGAAGCAGGAAGAGAGAGCTGTCTAAGTGTGAAGGAGGGCCCCACCACAGAGTCAAAGCACAAAGACTGACAGAAGTATCTTTGGTGTGCTTTGGTTTGTTTTTTAGCTCTGGAACTTCAAGGAAATGCCTGCCCAAGCACAAACTGAATACAAACCAAGGCACAGCGTCTTCAGTGATCACTCGGGACAAGAAATACAATGTATCACAAAATATTGGGGAAAATCTTCTAAATCCATGAAAGGCCACAGCTCCAGAAACCAAGAACATCCAACGTTGGGGGAGGTGGGGAAACAGATTGTCAATGATACTGTGTTGTAATACTCGAATCACCAGCTTTCAACCACAGGAGCAATATCAAAAAGCATCCAAAGAAACAGGAAATATGGTCCATTCAGAAGAAAACAGTACACCGAGGAAGGAATGGTTCATTATCAGAAGAGAGTGTTTGATCCTTCTCATGCTCTTAATAAACAAGGTGGTATGAGGACAGAAAAGACCCTTTGGGTTTAATGTCATGTGCATTGGGGTAATGCTAGAAGGATCCTTTTATTGGAATTTGGGGATTAAAAGCCTAGTTTTGGATGGACAGCAAATGAAGGATGATCCGTGTAGAGTGCTGCAAGTTTCTTTATGAAAGTGGGATTAGGTGGTCCGACAGGGATATCTATGGGAAGAAGGGAATGGGCTTTGAATTTTCCTTACTCCTTTAATATGTTCCGTTGTGCCCAAAGTATGTTTTGGTGCTCCTGGAAAATATAGCTTGCAGGAAGAGAAGTTGAATGTGTGGGAGTGGTCAAGAGAAAAGAATACTTCATAGTAGAAGGCTCCTGCTAAGACAGCAGGGATGAGATCCAAAGCGCTCACTGAAAGGGTTTCCCTTACACATCGACATTGATATTTCTGTCCTAACTGGAAGACACACAACAACTACAGATGGAGCTCCTGGTAGGATTTTATACTGGTGTTCGGCCAGTAGCGTCTCCGCTGAGGACTGACATTTCTCAGCAAGGTGGTAGTTATGGCCACCTTCTGAGGGTAAGGGAAAGTGAGAGCAGGTGCTCAAGGGATTCTAGTTGTAAAACAACATGGTCATTACAGGGGTTGCAGACAGAGCCACCTGGAGAAATACAGTAAATGTATTTTACTGCCTAGGGCTTGGTGGAGATGGATGCCTTAGATTGCAAAGGGTGTTTGTCTCTGTGCATATTTGATTTTTTCCCCACAAGCCTACATTGCTTTTATCTTTTGTACCTGGGATTGAATCCAGTTGCCACTGAGCCACAAACTGAACCCATGGTTTTATTTTTTATTTTGAAACAGGGACTCATTATGTTGCTCAGGAGCTCGCTAACAGTTGCTGAGGCTGCTGTAAATGTGTGATCTTTCTCCTGCCTCAGGTGCGGAGCCTCTGAGATGACAGGCGGGCACCATGGTGCACAGCATCCTGCTGCAGCTTTAACCAGTTCCCTGAGTCCATCCAGATTCCACAAGGGAATTTCCGAGTTGGATGAGTGAGCGATGCCTACGCAGTTCTTTGCAGAGTGGAATAGAAGGGCCTGCGCACATTTGCACACACAGGCAGTGTATTTAGACGGGATCTGACTTTGAGGAGGTTGTGGAAACATCAGGCATGTTCAGGAGGCAGCTTGGCTGGACGTTTTGGCCTGATGCTCAGGAATTGCCTCCAGACCTGTAATGTGTATTTGGAAATCATCTCTAGTACCAGAAACAGATGAAGATGAAGCCACACTTTGGGATAAGTTAACCCAAGGACTAGGAAGTATAGCACATACAGAGTGACCCACAGATGAGACCCAGGGAAGACTAGCATTGAAGTGCACAGGGAAGAGAAGACCTGGAAGCAGATGGAGAAAGAACACTAGGAGAAAGAGGAAAGTGACTAGGAGAAAAGGTCGAATCACAGGCCCTGGAAGGAGGGTGGGTGATACCAGGGGCAATGAGGTCAGATAAGAACTGAGAGAGTACTCCTCTGGGATTCACTAACTAGAACATCCTTGTCACCTTATTGACACCTGTATGGTTGGGACCACGTGGAGTCCATGGGGAATGAAGCCAGACATAATTGAACTGAAGAATGAGGCTGGAAAGGCTCACATGCATTTTGGGAAAGAAACGAAGGAGAGGGTTTGGTTCAGAGGAGCAAGGCAAAAGTTAGTTGTGTGTGGGTCCTGAATGGTAGGAAGAGGCACTACAAAGGGAGAAAACGAAAATGTAGGAGGAAGAGAGATAGACAATGTTTTTTCCTTTGATCTCTTATTATGATAAGAGCCCTTCAGGGAAACAGTCTTATCACTGTTGTGGAGATCCAGAGTCAGGAAGGAAGAGAGGTCTGAAAGTGACAAGTTTGTCTCTTGCCTGGGGTCCCAGAGCAACTCAGAGAGCCAGGGCTCAGAGTTACCACTCCAACACAGTTACTTTCACCAGGGTACCGTGTCACAAAGAGATTGAACTTTGTCCTCTGTCAGGAAAAAGAAGTTAACGCAGCTTCAGTACAAGTTTTAAACATGCACTCTTCTCACGAATCCCCCCACTGCCCAGCAAATGTTGTGAGGTTCACTGTTCAGCATGGTAATGGCTGTTGTTCAGCTGATTGTTGCACATTCCTGAATTAATTTGGTTTTTGTGACATCACTTACCTCTACTCTACCTCTACTTTCAAATGAGGGATCCTGAGTTCACACTGGTCAGAGCTCTGGCCGTCTCCACGATGAGCACTGCTTTCTCTGTTTATTCTCGTCCTCCTACACGAGTTCCCCACGGTCTCTCAGTGGGTATAAATGGTCTAGATGTCCATTTGGACATAAATGGACCTAAGTAGACATGCGGTGCACATCTGCACATTAGATGGAAAAGAAACAGTACTTTTAGAGACACAATCAGTGTAAAATATACAATTCCGTGGGGTTTTGTGACACACTCTGAGAGACCTGAGACCACCACCATGATTTAACTATGGAATATTAGAAAGCTCAACAAAGCCCCTATGTGTGAGCATCTATTTTCTGACCTCCACCCTTGGCCAGGCAAACTCGAATTATTTCTTCAAGGTGAAATGAGTCATGGGCAGATTGTCAAAGTTTGAAAGTTATCTCTCAAATGTGGAAGTGAGAGAGAGAGAGAGAAAGAGGGAATAATATTTTTTTCACAAATGGATCTCCACCTGTAGCAGTGGCTCAGCAGTTAGGCTGCTTGGCTGGCTTGTGCAGAGATGCAGGTTTGAACACCAGCACCATGTACAGAAGAGTGTAGGAGCAAAGAAGGCCACATAATAAATTAAAATAAAATTGATTCTCTCTTTCTCTCTCTCACTGGCCCTCTCTCACTTTAAAAAGTAAAACTGAAAAATAAAAATGTCTCTCATAAGAATGGAAGGGAGATGGAGAGAGTAGAGATAGGGGTCTGCAGGGAAGGAAGAGAGGAGGGCATAGGGGAATGTACTGTGTACAAAACCCACCATATTGTGGTTCATCCAGTGCTGAGGATATAGCTCGCTGGTAAAGTGCTTTCGCAATAAATACAGGCCCTGAGTTCCATCCCCAGCACCACTGAATAAATAAGTGAATACATACATGAATAAATAAATTCTGCCATGTCTATGTGTGATCATAACAAAAGGAATCCTGCCTCCGTATATAATTGGAATGCACTAACTAAAATAATAAAACATAATAACACAGGGCTGGAACGGTGGCTCAGCGGTTTCCGCGCTTGCCTGGCAAGCATGAGGACCCGAGTTCAAACCCCAGCACCACGTACACAACTAAGAGTTGGAGCAACTAAGGCCATGTGAAAAACTCAATAAAATTGTTTCTCTCTTTCTCTGTCTCTCTCACTGTCCCTCTCTCTTTAAAAAAAAAAAAGAATCAGAAAACCAAAAACATAATAACAGAAGGGAGGTCAGTAGAACATGCAGAATAAGGGTGTTAGAAGACTAGACAAAGGGACGGTTCTGGCAAGTGACATTAGTCAAACTACATTACGTGCATGTGTGAACAAGGTATAATGAATCCCACTAAAATGCACAAATAAAATGTTTTTTAAATTTTCTGACCCTATAAATTTACTTATTCTGTATTTTATGCACAAGTGGAATCACATACTAGGCAGTCCTTAGTTATTGGCTTTTTTCATACAGCATAAAGTTTTCAGGGTTCATCCATGTTCTGCTGGGCAATCTGTCCCTAAATGGATATACCCCATTCCATCTACACATTCATCACCTTATGAACACATGGGATACTTAATACCTTTGGACTGTATGAGTAATGATGTTCTCAACATTTGTGGGCACATCTTGGTTTCGACAAACATTGTCATTTCCCTCTGGTGGATACCTAAGACTGGACTTCTTGGGTCAGTCGGAAATGGCTACAAGAATCAAGGAAAAACCAAAATGCCCAAAGAGGATGCACTATTGCACATACCCCAATTTCTCCATATCTTGCTGCCAATTATCACTGCCTGGCCTTTCTAAGATTGTCATCAGTTGTCATTCCTCCAGGAGATACCCATTTAACGCATGAGTTCTTCTGGGGGAAACTGCAACAGGTGAAACCCAATGTGGTCATCCATGTTTTGGCATTACCCCTGGATAACAAAGTTTATATACATTGATTACTGTTGGTGTAATAATGTTTCCCCCTCAATTGTATCTCTATACACTTCTAATTAAAAAAAAAAGATTTTCATCAGTGTGTGGGTGAAAGAGTTCCTAACTCATTTTGGTTTTGACTTGAATTTCCTTAATGGATAAATCAGTGAGTGTCTTTCAGTTGCTTTTTGGCCATGTGGACATCTCATTTGGAAAAGGGTCCAAACATAATCGTTTCCCATTTTTAAATCAGGTTATTTGTCTTTACGCTATTGAGTTATAGATGATGTTTATATAGTCAGGATGTAGCTTTAAGCAAATACAGGACTTTGAAATAGTTGCAGGAGTTCTTATTTCCTGTCTTGTGTGTGGCATTTGAAGCACAAAGCATGGTAATTTTGGTAAAGGCCAGTGCATCTATTTGTTTACTTCCGTTGTTTGTGCTGCGGTATCAGATATAAAATCCTTGCCTCAGCTAACATCAGCATTTCTGTTCACTTGAGAGTTGGCTCGGGGATCCTATTATAGTCCCCATGCTATCCCAAATGTACGAAGCATGGGGACCAAGAGCCAGTTGTCAGGTGGGTGGAATTGACGTCATCACGTCTCTCTCAATACATGGACATTAGGTGAGTCACACCACTTCTTTCCTTTGTTGCTTTGTGTGGATGGATGGGTAAATCTATTACTTTACCTTCCATTGTAGCCAGAAATAGAATCTCCTAGAGCTGGAGTTGTATGCTTCTAGGACATTGCTCTTCCGTGTTTAGCAAGATCTCCCTCAGACTCAGAAAAAGGAACTTGGAAATAGATTTGGGACCAGTGTGTTTCTAGAGAAAGATTTCAGAATACCCAGAACAACAGGCTGAGGAAAGGCAGTGTGTTTTCCTGTGGGACACTGTTGTGCCTGGATCATACCAGAAACACTTCCCTTAGAGAAGAGAATCTTGACTGAGACTTGATGTTATGTTGTTTTCAGAAGGAATTGATGGGTATTTCTCTTCCATGTGCATTACTGACCCATTTTGAGTTACTTTTTGTCTTAATTCAGTGCAAAGAAGGGATCCAATTCATTCTCTTGGATGTGTGCATCCTTTTGGCTCTTATCAGGTTTGTAAGATGTTTACTTATTCAAATGGCCAGATTAAAAATATGTTGGACTGTGCACCCCATTTTGTGGGTGTATACATTGTGGAAGGGCTACAAAAAGCTTAAGAACTTATATGATAGCTTGCATATAGTTTTTCCTGGTTCACTACACTTAAATGAACTAACTCAGGCACTCACCAAGGTATTGCTGTTAGCCATAGTCACTGTGATGTACGATGGATCTGGTGTGCTTATTCTTCCTTTCAACTGCGATGCTGCAGGCTCTGCCCAACTCTCCCCAACAGCAACCCAACTTCTATTAACTACCCTTCTACTCCTTATTCTAATGAGCTCCACACTTTTTAGATGCCACATACGAGTAAAATCTGCCTTTCTGCGCCTGGCTCATTTCACTTCACACAGTATCCTCCAACTGGTGTGTAAGACCAACTAGTACCTTTGCCCTGTCTTGCACAATTCAGGGAGGCCAGCAGGCTCTGCCTGGGTTCACCCTCCCTGAAGTCTTATTGCTGAGGCAGTTGTATTGCTCAGGGTGTTCATTTCTCCTGTCAAAGAGGTTACCCTCATCCAAAGCTTGATGTCCCAAATCCTGGAAACCGTTCTTTCGTATGTGTTGTCTGCATTCTTCTGTAGAAAATGCTGATCTTCCCTAATTAACAGGAACTTAGGCAGACTGAGACAAAGGAATTGGAAAGTAGAATATGGATCAGAGTGTTTGCAAAGAGACTTTTCCGAATACAAAGGATGACAGGTTGAGGAAAGGCAATGTGACTTTTCCTGTGGGACCCTGTGGTGCCTGGACGTGAGACCTGAAACACTTACCATATGGTGAGAATCCTCACTGAATAGTCCCTGTGATGCTAAGGACTTGCTCCGTGGGGCTTCTTCTGAATGATGGGAAGCTGGCACCTTCTGAGGATGACAGATTCTACCAGGGACCATGAAGTCATCTGCTGTGTCTCCAGCCAGGTCTTTCTGTGCTTAAGAGTGGTGTCCAGATCCTCCACTGTGCACCTGTGAGCATGATGTCAACATTGGTTCCACATTCTACAGCCTGAGACATGCAAACCAACCTCACTCGCCTAAAGCCTCTTATTGCAACTGAGAGTCGGTGATGACATCAACCCCACATACCTGCACCTCACTCTTGGGCCCCATGCTTTGTACATTTGGGGGAAGAAGAGGACACTGGGATCTCAGAGCCACGTCTCAGGAATTGCATGTGGCATTTCTACACCTGTGTCCTACAGGAATAAAGAAAACAAAAATCCTTGATCTCTGCCCAGGTGGAAAAGGGAAAAAGTGCAGGGGTAACTCTTTGACTTGTTTTCATCTGAGTCCAGCAGAACCGACAGGGTCAACTTAACCTTGGGTCGAAATATCCGGCTCTAAAAATATGAGTTATCCTAATGGTGACAGATGACTCTTGCTGACCACCTGAAACTTCAGGGCATGCAGTTCTGTCATCTTCATCACTTAAAATTCTCCCGCAGCTGGGAGAGATGTAGTTCTCTAGCAAGATTGGTGAAAGGTAAAACCATGGCAATGAATGCTTTGTTGACTTGCTTCACGCTGGGTGTCTTTTCTGTGTGCTCCCTCAGGATCTGCACTTATTTGCCAGTGTCCTTGTCGAGGCGTGTGTTATACAAAAGATTCTCTCTGCTTCTCTTGCAAGGGATTGGGATGTTGGAAGGTAGTGGAAAAGTGGGAACATACAAGCATCCAGAAGGTCTTATTTACCCCCTTCCTGCTAGTTATGCCCATGTGCCTTTCCTCTGAACTACTTCATACTCAATTTTTTAAAAAATATTTTTATTGAGGAATTGAGTTATTATACGATCATAAATGCACTTATTTTTTATTAAGAAACTGATCTGTGGAACAATCAATCATGTTTCCAACGAAACAATATGATATATTTATATTCTCAAAATTAGATTTTAATGTCAAAGAACTGTGGGTGATGGCTCTCCTTAGGTAGTCGACCTAAAGCACTGCCTGTGCTTCAGGCTATGGACAGTTGAGACCAAAGCTCCACTTGAATGTCTGCTGTAACTGCACTGGGCAAGGAAAGAAAGAACTCACATGCAGTAAGTGGCCACCGGATGCTGGACACTATTAGCACTTTACATGCAGCGCCCCCCTCAACCCTCACAGGGAAGGTGAGCACACGTGTGTGAAGCTGTTGCACAAAGAGCGACAAGTGGCAGAGTTGGACCTGAGCCCTGGTGGATTTCTGTTCCAAGCTTTGCCCTCCAAAAACGTGTTTTCCAAAACATCGTGCATGCCATCTGTGGTCAAAGAACCACATACATGGGACTCATGGAATACCAGTGCTGGGGGTCACAATATGACAAAAACTCTAACATTTCAGATTTTTACAGGAGACCAGAGTCAATATAGAGGATGCTCAAATCCTGGACTGAGGCAACTTGGGGACAATGAGTTGCAACGAGTGTGAAGACGAGCTAGGCTGAAATGCTTAGAGAGTTCAAACAATGGAAAAGGGGGAAAGGACCAGAATTAGTGGGTTAGAAGTACTTGAGTACTAACGTTTTCTGCCATTCGCAATGAACGTGACATAGAGCAGCTCCAGGTTTCCCACCTACTCTCTGCCCATACCAATCTGGGATCCATGTGCTTCGTACTTCTGTTCCCAGGGTCTCTGTTCCAGAGTCCGAAAAGCCTGCTTAGAAACCTGTGTTCTGAGAGGTGTTGGTAAGAATTAGGTGAGGGAAGGGAAGAGATTGGGGGTACTCGTTAACATGTCTCCCCTTTTCCGTTTTCAATTGCTTTATTTCAAAATTGCGTGTAATGATCAACATTTTTTATTACATTTAATTTTTGCTCTATGATGTGACCAGTGGTATTGATTGCATGATATCAATTTTCCTTTCCTTTCATTTAGTTGTTGCTCTATGTTGTGACCAGTGATGGTGATTTCTACTTGGGTTCACGATATCAATTTCCCCTTTCAGGAACACTGAGGAAGAAAAATACTGTTGTAATTGTCAGGGAAAATCGAAGAAGTAAGTAGATTTTTCAGTCAACGTCTCTCCACAGAGTACATATGGGACATTTCTAAAAGCAGGCCTACTCAACACTCCTCATGAAATAAATACACGCTTTATTCTGGAGCTCATTCTGTAGATGCCCACCGAACAGTCTCCATGAGTCCGGTCCCTCGGTATTGGGTGCTAAACATGCTCCTCTAGTCTACCTTGGGAGACCTTGTAGTTCTCTCTTCTCCGCCATAAGAGAGGTAAGCAAAGTGCTTAGAAAGTGATGTAGGATCTCTGTTCACATGTCTTGCCATTCGCTTGCCACTCACAGAGCTGACGTGGTGTGTGCTTTCTGGGGAAAGCAGGCTGAGAATCTCCCATTAGCTCACAGGATTGCACATGTAACTCGACATTCAATGTCTGTCCTAAATGCTGGCACTTCAGCGTCTTTACCTGACTCTACTTTGTTCCATGTCCGAAAGTACTTGTCACATTGTCCTTGGCCCAAGAGAAACAATCGGTAAATAAGAACAAAGGAAAGAAAGGAAGGAATGCTCTGAAGGGACAGCAGAGGAGCCAGTCAGGGTCACTATGCTAAAGGACTCCAGTGTGTGCTACGCCCAGCATGTAAAACTTCCCCCATGCGTAGAGCAATATTTGTGGTCCCGTGGATAAAACTTTTATCACACTGGACTGTGTGTTGTTGGGCATTGACAAAGTCAGTTCCAGGACTGACCAACCAGCTTTCTCCTGGATGTCGTATTCTCTCAACGTTCAGTCAATACATTTACTTCTCATGCTCAGGGAAGGAAGTAGAAAAATGCCTATTTTTTCCCTCAGGACATAAGTCATCCATAAATTGTACGTAAACAATGTTAACTTTGGGGCTGGAGCGGTGGCTGGGCGGTTATGGTGCTTGCCCTGCATGCGTGAGTATGCGAGTTCAAACCCCAGCACTACCTACACAACCATGTCTGAGAGCAAAGAAGATCACATGAAAAACTAAATAAAAATTGTTTCTCTCATTCTCTCTCTCTCTCTCTCTCTCTCTCTCTCTCACTGTCCCTCTCTCAAAAAAAAAAAAAACAAAAACAATATGTTAACTTGAAAACAAAAACCTGTGGCCCACAGCTGAGCAGCCACCTTATAGGGAGACAGAATGACACATAACCAGCTACCTAGAAAACCACACCTACAAGATAGTGTTTTCCAAAATTATCCACAATATCTCCCATCTCTCCTGTTGTTATAAATAGTGCCTCCTCCCCCACAGAGAGATTTAGTTCTGATTGTCCCACTTGAATTCGAAAGGGTTCGTGACTCACTTCTAATCAATAGTCGTGACTCAAGGTATGTTCTGAGGCTTGGACACAGAGGCTGATGCAATACTCACCTTGCTTAATGAATCCCCTCCTCCCCCATGGCCCCCCCACCCCTTGTTGGTTGAGTCATCAAATGTGAAGCTTGAGTAGTGGGAGGCCTGTCCTGCTAAGGAGAAGCAGAATGCCACTGAGAGGTGACAATTAGGAACTCTATGTTCCCTTTGCAGGGGGCTACTCCTCTCCACAATGCCACCAGGACTGTCAGTGAAAGAGCCCTGAGATGAATCCAACCACAGCTGGTGGGGATCCCCCCCACAGAGGTACAGTGAGTGAGTGAGAGAGAGAGAGGGAGAGGGAAACAGTTTTACAGGTGGCTTTCATTGCTCCTGCACTCCACTGTGTACATGTTGCCGGGGTATGAACCCACATCCTCCCGCAGTACAGGCAAGAACCATAACTGCTGAGCCACCTCACCAGCCCCCACCTGCATCCCTGTCAGGCTTTTCTCAGAGGCCCTCACATACACCATGTGAAACAAGTCGTATCCACTTCGCCCTTTCTCACAAAATCGGTTCCTCATTTTGACAATCCATGCATATAATACAAAGTTGATCTTAATGGACTAAGTCAAGGGCAGTTTGTGATACTGTCAAGAGTCACTGGAACATAGTACATGCCTGCACTCTAGGCACAAACCCATCCCTCCCTCCTGCACAGGATCAAACCCTAATCTCATCTTTCCCTAAATTATTTCCTTGCATTTCTTTATAGGTTTTCCACTGCATATAGATGAGCCATAAGCAAGAGTTTCCTATGGCCTGTGTGACTTGGCAGGGGAGGTTTGAGGACTGCCCACCAGCAGAAAGCAGAAACTGGGTATTCCTGCAAAAGGTAGTCAATCCCAGGCACTAGCTTTACCCGGAAAACAAGAACTCTGGGGTCCTTGACCTTATGTAGCAAAGGTGAAGTTGAGGAACAGATTTCAGCAAATTGGACAGCAGTGACCTAACCAGCAGGTGCCGGAGGCTGAATTCAAACTTAGCAAGCTGTCCTCAGAGGCTAAATGTGTAAACATTCATCACATCTTTAAGGGACTGGGAGCATTTTGCCCCACGAAAAAGTGAGAGACACCAGCATCCTTTGAAATACGCTGAGGCCAAATTTGCTCAACTGCCACAATTTTCCCATTTCCAATCCTCCTCTGTGTTTATGCAAACAAACACAATTTCCCGTTTAAGAGTATTTATTATTCTCTGAACACTTAACACATGTACAAGGTGGGTAATTCCAAAGATCCAAGGGGGTAGGCATCCCTCTCAGTCCTGTCTCCCCATTCCTTGGGGAACACAAAACCAAGCAACACACAAACAGCAATGGATAACTAAGAGTGGTGAGGAATGTGTATCCAATTGTAAAACAGGCTATTTCAAAACACACGGTAAACAACGTGGCTGAAAACAGCATATTTACTAAAGCAATAGCAATGTGTCCACCTAAAACAAAAACGCTTGTGAAACCCGGAGGAAACTTCCTCTAATTGTTTAAAAACGCACGCGTTGAACACAAGCCCGTTCACAACAGCTCCGAAACTGGACAGTACATAGGATCCCCACAAGCGATGTGGGTGGGAATCCTTGCTCACTAATTGGACAACCGAGTGCGGGAAGAGGTGACTTGAGGAAAGGGCACACTACTTGCTTACTGGGTGGCACGAAGGCCACTGTGCACAGTGGAATGTGCGCTCAACTTCTGGATTCTGAGCAAGTCCCTTAGGAAGAATTGGACGGGCAGGGGAAACAGGGAGGGGGAGTCTGCACTGACACCACAGGTTGAGCTGTCCGGAAATGGACCTCTCTCACAGCAGAACGTTTATTTTCCTCGGGCCCCACAGGGACTGGCTAGGGGGGCCCGCGCGTTTGTTTCCGCGGCGCGTCCGCGGCCTCTGTCACTGCTCCTTTTCGCCAGGACAGGCGAGGTCTTCCTCGGTGGGCGCGTTCGGCAAGGCGTCGCTCTCCTTGCTGGCCTCCTGCCCCCAGGCGCCATCGTCGACCTCCTCGATGACCACGCTGCGCACGGTGCCCGCGTCCAGGCAGTGCGGGGCGACGCCGTAGACGCGCGGGTCGGACTCGGCGGCGTGGAAGCTCTGCACCCCGCACCTGCTGCAGAAGCTGTGCAGCGCCGGGTGCGTGTTGGACGGGTAGGTGACCATGCTCTCGGCGCCCTGCAGCAGCGTGAAGCGCGCGGCTGGGACGAGGAAGTGGCGGTGCTGCTTCTTCTTGCACAGCCTGCAGCTGCACTCCACCACGCGCAGATCCGCAGGGGCCCAGGCCGCGAAGCGGACGGCGCCGCAGTGGCAGCCCCCGGTGTGGTACACCAGGCCCGGGTACTCGAAGGTGTCCAGCAGGAACTTGGCGGCGCCCTCGCAGCTGAGGCCCCGCAGCCTGCGGAACGCCTCCCAGCGCTCGCGCTGCGCGCCCAGGTCCAGCTCACCCGGGGACGCGGCGGGGGCCGCTGGGCTGGGCGCGGGGGCCCGCGGGCTCCGCAGCAGCAGCTCTTTGGCTCCCGCCTCCC
>PVKS010039812.1:0-17025 GCA_004027875.1 Aplodontia rufa | reverse complement strand
AAAAAAAAAGAATGATTGGGATGCTCTAGCCTAGAAAGTTAAAGCTGAAGAAGGACATGACTAAAATGTGTAAATTAAGCATTGAATAAGGTGACACATGATTTTTATCAAACTGAAGGAACAGTGGCATTCTTTAAAACTTGAGTAATGAACATTTAGGTGAATGAAAGAAGTAGTTGTGGAAGATGCGTGGAGCTTAATAAATGGTGGCAGTTGTCAAAGGATTCAAGAATGATTTGAATGCATTTATAAATGTCAGTTACAGGGGAAAGAAGCTGCCTGGAAGATGAATATATGGATGTGCACACGGATAAACACACCCAACCATGGAATGTCACTTGGAGCCATCTGATGCAGCAGAATATTAGATTGTATTATTCATTTTGACAATTAACATATCTTGATGTTGAAGTCAGGGAACGAAAAAGTATTTTGAAGTAGATGTCAAGAAAAACCACACTGTAGTGATGGAACTTGAGTTAAGTATTAAAGAATCTTTAGGAGGAGGCTCAAGAGTGAAGGGATTAAAATGGTTCAAGATAAATAGAATGTGGTTGGGGGTGGGCAGTGAGATTGAAATTAACCAGTTTAATTAATAAGGCCTTATTTCTGAGTGATTACAGAATTGAAAACTTTCTGAGAGTTGGCATAGTGTAGTGCTTAAAAGGATAGACTCAAGACTATAATAAAATGTCAGCCATATCTGTACTTTTCAATTTTCTCATAAAAAAGGAATAGGTGACATTACTTGTAATAATATCTTTATTGAACCAAGCATATCCAAAATATCATTAAAACATGTAGGCAATAAAAAAATTGTGAATGAGAAAGTTTACATTCTTGTTTTTCATACCAGGTCTTCAAAAATCTGATGTATAATTTTATGTATGTAGCACATATCAATTAGAAAACTTTTCCTGAAATACACCATCTGAATTTAAATTTCATAAATTTGTAGTTGAAAAGAAACATTATATTCACATACTTGATAATTTCATTAAGTGTTGACTTTTAAAAGTAAAACAAAATTAATAAAATAAAGTAAAAAATTAATTTCTCAGTTGAATCTGCCATATTTGAAATGCTTAGTAGCTACATGTCTGTTGAACAATGCAGCTCTAGAGTCTAATTTTTCAAAATCTATGTCTACTATTTTTCAATGATTCAGATATATTTCTTAATCTTTCTAAATCTTAATTTACTTATTTATGAAATGGGCTAATAATATTACCTAGTTGATAGGAATATTTTGAAGGTAACAACAGTCCTGTAATTCACGTAACAATATTTTGTGCATAGTGACTACTCATTGTTATTATTTTGACAATTAGCAGTATAGGGATGGGAACCAGGCTGGGCTTGGGAAGAATGAAAAACTTGTCTTAAACATCCTGGCTTTGAGTTGAAGATGGGGAATCCACCCAAAGAAATGAACTGGATTTCAGGTGAAGTTGTAGGCCAGCAAAGTGGGAGGACAGCTCCTTAGGGACATTCCTCTGGCTGCTGCAGCATGGAGCATGCACTCTTCTCTCTTGCCACCGGGCTATGAACTATTTGACAACTCCTAGTACAGCTCAGGAATTTGATTTTAAGTGCTTAGAATTGTACCTGCATACAGGTATTTAAGAAATAGTTATTGAATGAACAAATTGAAATCACCCAGAAACTAAATGTAACAAGAGAATAGAAAAGAGAATATACTTCTAAGTAAATATTTTAGAGGACTTTGGTCAATTACTACCTGAGCATATGCTTTCAAAGTAATGACAGTTTGAATTAACACTTTGGCATACTCTGATGTACCTTTTGAAATGAATGAAAAACATTAATTTTGTGCTAAGAGTTTTGTATATTAAAGATACCTGAGATATTAAAAATGAAACCCTTCATTCTCAAAAGGGCACTGTGTTTTAATTCAAATTAATGCAGTCTTTTATTTTGTTGCTTCTCAGTATTTGCATTTTTAAGCCAATCTCTATGATTTTGAGAGTTTGAAAACTATGAAAGCCATATGAAAGGTATAGAAGAAATTACCCAGCACTTCTTCCTCCTAGCAAATC
The DNA here is from genome assembly GCA_004027875.1 of Aplodontia rufa. Lineage (NCBI taxonomy): Eukaryota > Metazoa > Chordata > Mammalia > Rodentia > Aplodontiidae > Aplodontia > Aplodontia rufa. The sequence continues at coordinate 14,965 of PVKS010039812.1, read as the reverse complement.
TTTCTCTTTCAACAGGTGCACATCAAAGAATTCCATTAGTGCACAACAAAGAGTCAGTCTAGTTAGTGTGACGTTGCTTCCCCATTTGGTGACACTCTTCTATAGCATTCTTCAGGCTATCTCGTTTGACACTTTGGAACAGCTGCCAGGTCCTTTCCTGCTCCCTGTAAACAAGGCTGTCACTCACAGAGTGTTCCTCTTACCTTGGGTAGGGAATGGAGGTTAATGACTTTGGAAATGGAAAACAGAACAACCATCAAATGGACTTTTAATACCAAGAGTATTATGGAAGAATAATTGAATCAAATAAAATAAGAATATAAATAGACCGTGTTACAAGCTACATTTGTTAAAAGGCTTCATATCAGTTGAAGTTTTGTGTTACCTGGGAAGAGTAATAAAAAGGAATAAAATAGATTGAAAATGGTTACCCTTGAGAAGTTATTTCTGACTTTTTGGCAGGATTCCCCTGTGGCTGCTGATGCCCATGTAGTGTATCTCTTTCCTACTTTCTTTTCAACTTCAATTCTGCTTTACAAGTAAGACTTCTGATAGTTTTTTCCCTCTTAGAGTGTCTTTGATTTATCATTTAGTTTAGTGGTTAAAGAAATGAGACAAGTCTCTGTTTCTGGGGAAATGCTGACATTTTTAGGTTTCTGATAGGTGGCCTTTTAAGGTCAAATACTCTAAGAGGAATCAAGAGCATTTACTTTTTTGGGAAGATCCTGTTCAATCTGAATTAGAACACCCTGGAAAGGGGAATTGGAAGAGTAGGGAAGGACATTTAAGAAAGAAACACAGCCTCATGCACACATATACATAAGCATGCTGCTGGTAAAGACGGGAACAGGGATTTTGCATTATTGTATTTAACAAGCTTCTTAAGGCAAGGCAGACTGGTAGCATATGTACCTTATGCAAAAGATTGGACAGTTTGTTATAAAGTTATTTTGGTTTTGTACGTTTTAAATTGAATATTTGAGGGGCTGGAGCGGTGGCTCAGTGGTTTTGGCGCTTGCCTGGCAAGTACGAGGACCCGGGTTCAAACCCCAGCACCACGTACGCAACTGAGTGTTGGAGCAACTAAGGCCATGTGAAAAACTAAATAAACTTGTTTCTCTCTTTCTCTGTCTCTCTCACTGTCCTCTCTCTTTAAAAAAAAATAAATTGAATATTTGATTCTATGAGTCTCACATACCATTATCATTATTATTAATTCCATGAACATTAATAAGGCTTAATATATTCAGAGTACTATTCTAGACATTGCATTTAGAATGAAGAAGACATTCTGGTTTTATCATGGAGTTTACAGTCTAGCAAGGTTGGAGATGAAATAGACAAGTAAATAATTTTATGATTATAAACAATAATTTGTAAAGAAAATGAAGAGAGTGTCTAGTCAGGAAATTAGATAATATTTAATCTCAAATACAAAATATAATGAGAGGGCTGGAGTGGTGGCTCAGGGGTTATAGCGCATGCCTGGCATGCATGAGGATGCCGGTTTGTACCCCAGCACCACGTGCACAATGAAGTATAGGAGCAATGAAGTCCACATGAAGAACTAAAATTGATTATCTCTTTCTCTTCAAACAAAAAAAGAAAAGAAAATATAATCAGAAACAAATCCAATAAGAAGCCTGGTTGGGTGAGGGCTCATTTAAAATTGGGGAACTTTGTTATGTAGCAACAGATAGCTAATGTATCATTGTGCTCTTTCTACTCTTTGAGCTGTGTCTTGTCTTAAGTATTATGATTTATAATAGTAATTGTAAAGGCCCAAGGCAGGAAAGACCATGATTTGGTCCAGGAAATGAGAGCTACATATGATTATAGTCCCTGCTTGGTGAGATCAGCACTGGATGAGGTTGGAGAGGTAGGGAGGGAGTTATGAACTTGTTACATTTAAAAATCATCTTTTTAGATGATTTTTCTGGCTATTGTGTGGGGAATGACTTTGAAGAAAAACTGAAAAACAGCTATTACAGTATTATAAATGAAAGATGGCAGTTGCTTATACTAGATTGGTGGCAATGGACACAGAGTTAAGTGTATGGATTTAAGACATATTGTGGATGTAGTTTCTAGAGAATTTGTTGTTCATTCATATGGATAAAGATCAGGGAAGAAGAGGAAGAATTCATGAACAGTAACTCAGTTTCAGGCCTGAGTAGCTAGGTGTATGCAGATGCAAAGGAGAGTAATTTGTTTAGGAATAAAAAGTTCTGTTGCAGACATATTAAATTTAATTTGCATGTGTAACAGTTGGAGATCTCAAAGTGATAGCTGTATATATAAACCTGGAGGCATAAATGTAGGATTCTTTGAATTTGAATGGACTTTCATGTGTTGGACATATATGGGCAACTTAAGGGAGAAAGAGATGTCATGTGACTGAGTCTTGAGAAATGTCAACATTTAAAGTAGGCAGAAGAGAAGTTGGTAAAGGAGATTGAGTAGAAGCAGCCAGAGGAAAAGAAGACTATGATAGTATGATATTGTAGGAATCAAAGGAGGAGAATATTTTTATAATGAGGGACAGTTTATCTGCTTGGATATGAATTTGAGAAAACAAAGATAGGAAAGTATTCACTGGAAATGGCAGAACATGTATTATTGATAAACATAATATTGACAGAAATGTGTTAGGACAAAAAGGAATGATGGTAAAGCAGAGAAATAAAAATTAACATCTGCTGTGGAGGGTTACCCAGGAAGGGGGATCAGAGAAATAGGATTAAAGGAGGCTATTTTCAGAGAAATGGTATCAAAGCATATTGATGTGCTTCTGGGATTAATATAAAAGAGGGAGAAATTGATAATTCAATAAAGGCAGAATAGAAGATATTGGAAGTAAAATCCTTGAATATTTGAGAGGATATGGGGTGAGAAGCTCACATGGAAGTGTTAATGGTAGGAGAGGGATGGCACTTCCACTGTGGATTTGTTGATAGGCTTGGTGGTGGAGAGTGAGGAAGTCCTTAACTGATTGCTTCTGCTTTCTTAGTGAGGTCATTGAAAATGATGACACGAGAAGGGACTTTGATGAATGGGTTCTGGCTTTTGGTTTTTTATGAGGTTGCAATCAGGCTATGAACTGGAGCTGCAGTCTTATCTGAAACCTCAGCTAGAGGAGAATATTTATCTAAGCTCACTCATGTGGTTGTTAGCAGGCCTTGGTTCCTGGCCAGATGGGTCTCTTCATAGGCAGCTTGAATGCCATTGTGCTGTTCTGCTGACTTCCCCCAGAATGAGTGATGGAAGAGGAAGAGAGGGAGAGAAGGAGGAGGGGAGTACACAAGGATGTGAATTCCAGGCAGCAGGGAGCATGGGAAGCCATCAGGGAGATGGGCTATCACAGAAGGTGTGTGAGGAGGTTTCCACAGACACACTATCATCATTTGGCTGTGGGATGGTGGAAAAGGCAGTTGACATTATTTTCCCACTTTTTTAAAATTGGTACATTATAGTTGTACATAATGATGGGAATTCTTGTTACATATTCATACATGCACAAGATATTACAATATAATTTGATCAATATCCTTTCCCAGCACTCCCCCACCTCTCTTATCTGCTCCCATTCCCCAGTCCCTTTCTTCTACTAATCATTGACATTTTTGAGATGCAATTTTCCCATCTAGTAGATCTCTATGAACCTTCTTACTCTAAAAAAAAAAAGACAAACAAAAACAAAAATCCAAAACTATCCCCCCCAAGAAAAAACTTCCCTCAGCCTATTTCCTAAACATTATTTGAACAGATGGGAAAATAAATTTGCAATTTTTATCTACCTTCTTAACTGAATTTTTCCCTGTTGATGAGCAACCTTGGAAAAATTATAAGAGATCTATAAGGGAATATACACTAGTCAATCAACCAAATTGTGTGGAGATATATTAAAGCAGAAGATGGGAGTTTACATTTGAATATAGTTAAAACACTGGGCATTGATTATATTCAAGTTACTCATTCATTTTTTTTAAGAGAGAGAGAGGTAGAGAGAGAGAAGGGGAGAGAGAGCAAATCAATTTTATTTCTTTTTAATCTGTTTTTTGTCTCTGACACTTAATTGTATATGTGGTGCTGAGGTTCGAACTCAGGTCCTCATTCATGCCAGGCAAGCACTCCAACCACTGAGCCACCACTACAGCCCAATAATATTTTTAAAATAATTTTATTGAGATATAATATATATATTATATAGCTTTATTGAGATATAACTCACATATGATATAATTCATCCATTGAAATTATGCAAATTCATCCTTTAAATATATTCACAGAGTTGCAGCACCATGATTACATCAATTTTAGAGCATTTTCATCCTACAGAAAGAAACCCCCTGTTAGCATCACTTGCCCCCATAGGCAAATGTTGATCTATTTTGTCTCTAGATTTGCCTTTTTTGAACATTCCTTATAAATTAAATCATAAAATAGGTTTTCTTTTGTGACTAGCTTCTTTCATTTAGCATGTTTTCAAGGCTTATTCATGTTGTAGTTTGTATTAATGTGTCGTTCTTTTTATTGTTGAACAATTATCCATTGTATGACTGCACCATAATTTATTTATCTATTCAACATTTGAGGGACAAGTGGATTGATCTGACCTTTTGCCTATTATGAATAATGCTGGTATAAATATTCAAATACAAGTTTTTGTATGAACATCTGTTTTCATTTCTCCTGGATATAGACCTGGGAATATGAACCTCTGGTTGATATAGTGTCTATGTTTAATATTTTGAGGAACTGTTTTTCAAAGCAATGTTGTCATTTCACATTCCTTTCAAATATATAAGGCTCCATTTCTTCACATCCTCACATTTGTTGATTTGTTTTTTGATGATAGTCATCCTAGTGGTTGTAAAGTTATATCTCCTGTATTTACTTAATAGCTAATAATGTTAAACATCTTTTTATGTGCATATCAGCCATTTATATATCTTCTTTGGAAAAATGTCTTTTGAAAGTCAGTATCAATTTTGAAATGGAATTATTTGTATTTTTATTGTTGAGCTACAGGAATTGATTATATATTCTGCATACAAATCTTTTGTAAAAATGCAGTGCTATATGATATAAAATGAAGTTTCAATATTATGTGCTGTCTTTATATCTGGAAAAATTAAAAGGGCCTTGAATGGCCTAACCTCAAATTCTCCCCTACACTAAGTTCCTGTGCGTAAGATACTTTATCCAAGCAAATCTTCTTGACAAATGGACCAGGTGTGGTTCCTGATTATTCTTAAGTAGCAGATTTCCATCCCATACCTGCTCATGGGATTGTTCAAATAAGCCAGGTACATCTCTCATGGAAACCAGGACATACCACATCCTCTTAACACCCCAAATTCAGTTTCCCACTGCTCCTGGATGTTCATTAAGTTCCTGAATTAAGTCTGCGTGGCCCTATGTGGCCCGGTGTCCTCTGGGCTATGATTATATGTGACCAGTAAAGCACTGTCAATTTTGTCTGTTCAGAGCTGGATGTTGTATGAGGGGCCATCCCTATAACTCCAGGATGGGAATCCCTAGTGGAGAGGAGTCAATTGAAACTGATAAATGATTTGCAAATATTTTCTCCTATTCATTGTGTGGTCTTTCACTATCTTGATAGTATCATTTGAAGCATGAAAGTTTTGAATTTTAATGAAATAGTGTTTATCATGTTTTATTTTGATAACTTGCATTTTTGGTCCTATATCTGAGAAGATTTTGCTTAACTTTGGGTCACAACCATGCACAGCTGTGTTTTCTTGTAAGCATTTCATGGTTTTAGGTCTTACATTAAAGTCCATGATTTACTTGTAGTTAATTTTTTTATGTGTGGTAAAAGGAATGTTTCCAACTTTATCCTTTTGCAAGTAAATTGTATAGAGCCATTTATTGAAAAGAATGTTTCCCCATTAAATTATATTGGTACATCTGTCAAAATTTGTCCATTGCCTTTCATTGTTCTGATTTGGAGAAATTTCCATTTTGAGTTCTACATTCCAATGTAGAGTTAAAACTTATTTATAGCCTCCCTTGCAAGTGAAATGTAGGTGAGCATTCTAGGATTTAGCCATAAGATATGCTTATGACAGACTTTGATATATGAACAAATAGACCTAGATGGCACCTCCTGCTTGCTGGTGCAGTGTGGCAATGGCTACAGTGTTTTCCTCTAGTCTTTGGTGAGATCGTAGGAGTGTTGGTCATTTCTTTAACAGAGCAACGTTACCAAGTTCTTTGTCACTGTGATCAAACTTATTCTTGAGTCTGGTTCTTCTGGCCTCCACTGGCACTTACAGATCTCCCTTTCTCAATTCCTCTTAGGAGAGAGCCCCAGTTATACTTCCATTCTTTTCTTAAGGAAAAAAAATGGTGAACTAGATAAATGACTGCTTCTTTATGGAGATACAAATCCTTAAAAAACACAGCCCACTGTTTGTTAGCAAATTCTAGTGTTCAGATTTTTATGTTCTGTCAGTGAAGGGATTGGACTAAATATATGTCAACAAAACTTTCTGTTCTCTAGAAGTTATATATTCCATATTTTCTACTTCTCACCACTAAATTCATGTTTTTGAGCTCTGGAACTACTTACATTGGCAATATCAACATCTGCAAAGAATACCTGGTGATACCCTGTGGGTATGGGGAAGGAAATTTCTCCAAGGGTCTTTTGAAGTTGCCAGGATTGTTTCCTTCGCCTGTTGTAGTGGTTGCTGGGTAACGTAATGCTGATGACTCCTAAGGTGGAGATGTATTGCATGTTCTCTATCTTGATGAATTGAATTCTGCTGTCATTTTCTTTTTGCCTCATAGATGACCAGCTTAAATCTTTGCCTGTGTTGTTAAAAACAAGAATCAGTGTGAACTGTGTCATTGGGAAAAGTTAGACATTTTTGATAGCAGGATCCAAGAAAAATAGATTGGTAAAAGTAATGTGAAATGGTCTCTATCAAAGTCATTATGTTTGATAGGTTTTTCTAAGGCATTAACCTCACAGGTGTCTTCAAGAGATGCTTTAAAGATACAGCACTCTTATAAAAGAAGACAGCAGAGTCAGTGGGCTAAGAAATAGACTAGGAACTAGAGGGACTTTATTTGAAATTCCATTTCACTACTGAATCTCTGAGGTACAGTGGCAAAGTCATGCACCCCATCACTCCATCACTGCTTCAGTTTTGTCAATTGTAAATGGGAATGATAGTTTCTTATGTAGTTCAATAGATTATAATTTCTTCCTGTTACAGAAGAATTAAACATTATTCATGAAAAATGCAAATAGGAAAAATGAATGCAAAATACATCTTCTAACATCCTTCTGTAAACTAGAGGAAATAATTATGTCACTTTGGTGCTTATCCTTTGAGACTTCCAGGTTATTTTCTTTGTATCCTCAGTTTTAAGAACCATCCTTAAGTGAAGTCTGATACACATTGAAAATTCAATGAAAGTTCACTACATTTCATTCTATCATGTAGTCTTTTCTCCTTTATTTTCTCTTTTTTCTTTAAGATAAATTTAATCATACCAAATGATCAGTAAAATAGGCACAATATATAGACTTAGTAATTTCATCAAAATGTTATTTTATACTTTATGAAACAGGTAGAATTTCCAACATGGATAAAGCTGCCTAGGGCAGCCATATGACAGACAGTGGTCTTGTGGAACAAGATCTTGTGGAATATTCACAATTAGCTATGCATATTAACAATGCACAGGAGAATAATAATTGCCCATGGAATGACACAGAAAGGGGAGAGCAAGCTGCTTTGTGATGGAAAAGCCCTCCTGAGGGCTTTGTGTGATGCTACATGAAGCAGCCAGTGTTGGCCATGATGGCCCAATGCCCAGACAGGGGCTGGTCAGTTCACTTAAACCTTTGCTGTCTTCATGGGGTGGTATATTTCTCTAAGGGACTCAGGCTAGTTTTAGGGCCCTAACCCAGTGGACCTATTGTTTGATTGTAAGGCGTTTGTGGGGCAATGAGTAGGGATCCTTCAATATTATTACCTCACCAAGATGAGGAAGGTCTAGATTTTCTGAGTTGCTTACTCTGTATAACTCTGATTGCTCATGAATAGGAAATGGGTTGCCTGGGGAAGAGGGATAGAAGGGACATTTTACAAAGTATACCTTCTTGTGTATTTTATTTTTATATGATGTATAAATGTTACCTACTCTAAAAACAAATATAATTTGACATATAAAATCATAAAAATGCAAGTGCCAGGAGAATTCCAGGCATTCATATGTTTAGTTCCAGGCATCTAAGGAATATGAGAAAGTATTATGTGTAGAAGATGCCTCTTCCTATAATGTCCTGGACTAATGACAAAAATCTAGAGGAGATATTGCTCTTGTTACAAACTATTCCAAGATAGGTGCTATACTACAGAATACAAATCACTTCAATTATATCCACCGATAAATATGATATGCTATCTCCTAACTTAGCTGTTTGCTAAGTATACCACACTGTGGCATTCTTCCACTAAATAAATAAAATACATTCTTGTCATCTTCTCTACAATGATGAAGATTTTCTGGACCTATTTTGCTATTTTTTAACTTTATGCTTTGGGACTCTGGAGCAATTTTTGGGATGGGGAGACAGCTTTTGTCTCTTGGTTTATTGGGATTCATATTGGCATTTGAATGTCATTTTCTATACAAATGGGTAATAGACGCAATCTGTTTGTATAATTTGAAAACATGCAGCTACTGATGCTAGAGTGGAGTTTGTAATTCTTCCACATGGTAGACAAATAATAAGTTGGGTTGCTAAAAAATGCACTTAACACAGGTTGTATTAACTTTTCTTTGTTTACAAATTTCTTTTATAGTTATTGGCAAGGAAACATTTTAATCTTTCTACCAGCTCATTTTATTGAGAAATTATGAGCAGTATCAAGAAGTTAGTAATTACAAGACTATCCAGTGAAATTGTCTCTATGTTAACACTCAAACCCAGATGTTCCCTTTTATCCAGTTGTCTTAGCAATACTAAAATTAGCTTGGTTTTGTATATTTCTGATCTCCTTTTGGATGTTTTCATTTTGTACTGCTCCTTTTGCTGAAGTGTTCCTTCTCTCCTTGTCCATCTTCTCACCTTTCTTTTTCTGCTCTCCTGGGCCAACTGAACCAACTGCAGCCTTGGGAATTGATAACCCTGGGAAACATCTCAGGGCAATTAGAGGAATCAGAGCTCTCAACACTCTTGATTTCTGTTTTACTCTCCAAATTGTGTGAGTATGATTAAATTATTCACTTTATATCTATGTTCTTAAAACAGAAGCACATGTAATGGGATATAACAATCAAAATTTTCCCCATCATATTTTACTTTTCTGAGATATTTTATGGCAAAAATAGTGAACATGCAGCAAAATTGCCTAAAATGAAAATGTAGTTTAACAAATATTGTAAGCCAAAAGAGAATTCACCAACCTCCAGATAAATAAATAGAACATTTCCAGCACCTGAGAATATCCCAATGTTTCCCTCCATCCCTTCCTCTCCATAAATTAACCATTATCCTGATTTTCACGATACTCACTTCCTCTTGTCTATAGTTTCATTACCTTTGTATGCACTCTCCCAAACCCTAGGTTAGTTTTCTCTGTTTTAAAACATTTTATATAAATTTCTTTTGTAAGTGCAGAGTCTGACTTTGTACAGATCAGGTTCCTGGTGGGAAAGAATAGCATATTTAAAAGAAGGATTTAAAGGAGTTTCAAAAGAGATCATATACAAGCTGTGAGCAAGATTAAAGATTAAAAGATCAAGAAGGGATACTGCAGTATTCTAGGGCCACTGACAATGGGGAGTGGGGAGCCTTCACTATTGATAGACTTGAAGGGACCAGGGAAGGGATTAGCAGCTATAGGAACCCTGCACTTGTGTCCAGAGTGGACAGAGACATAGTCTAGTACAGAGCAAGCTTCCAAAATGCAAGTCACACAGTGAAGCAACTCAGCTCAAGTCACAGCTCCTGCATTGTACCAGATAGCAATAAACTCGCAGCAGATTAACAGCTGTAAGGCAATTCCTGGAATGTTTCTGAAATTTCCTTGGCCCGGACCCTTATCATGCTAATCAAGTAAGACCTACCCAAAAATCCATACTAATGAGAAAACCCAAACTTGGGCCTGGACCTCACAAAATGAGGATAAAAACCGAGGCCTACAACCAAGGAATTGGAGACATGCTCCACAATGGTAGTATATTGACATTGGTCCTTACGCCCATTGCATGCCTCCTCTCCATCCCCTCGCAACCCGCTTAACCTGTCATCAAACCCAGCAACTCCGTGCCAGAGGTTGAAGCAGCTTGCTACGCTGAACCTAACAACCTTGACTCCTCCTGGAGAGTGCCTGCCCGACAACTCTGCGTGCATTCTGCTAGTAACCATGGACATCACACCGCTGCTGGTGAGAGGACTATGAGCTTATTCTTCCTTACCTATTGCCTTGAGCTTATTGCATTAAGAATAGTCTATAAGTGGTGTGTAATTATTAGATTATATTATATATGTGCCGTGACTAAGTAAGATAAGAATATAGGAGAGTGTGATTTGTAGTGTGACATCCCTTGAGAATTGTGATATTAATACCATTGAGTGCTGTGTTAAATAAAGCACATTAAAATGGAACTTGTCTCATTGCATCTGTCACTGAACGTGCAATCTCTCAGAGAGAGTGGTCACCTGCAGGCATAGATATCAGCGCTGCCACTCTGGCCACACTCCCAACAACTTGCTCTTACTGTAGGGCAGAGATGCTCAGCAGCAAAAGAATGCAGCCACTGCCAAAAATGCCCTGACGGTGAGGGCCCAAAGGGACAAATATTTTGATTTCTTGCTCTTTGATCTGCCTGCAGTTGGCTGTACCTGGTCAAAGACCAGAGTGTATGCCACCAATTCGAAGAAGCTCATGCTAGCCAGGCCCCAGGCACAGAAATGGGCTGAGAAGGGTAGAGAGTGGGTCCAGAGGAAAAAATGGATCTTGTCTGAACAGACTTCTTTTGCTTGATTTTATTTTTATTTTTTTATGAAGAGAGAGGGACAGTGAGAGAGACAGAGAAAGAGAGAAACAACTTTATTTAGTTTTTCATATGGCCTTAGTTGCTCCAATATTCAGTTGTGTACGTGGTGCTGGGGTTTGAACCCGGGTCCTTGTGCTTGCCAGGCAAGCGCCGAAACCGCTGAGCCACCGCTCCAGCCCCTGCTTGATTTTATATTGAAAGATTTATTCACATTATTTTATGTAGGTACATTTTGTTTACTGCTGTATAATGTGAAATTACAGCAGCATATAATTTATCAATTTTAATAGTGAACAACATGTTTTTGGTTCTCATAACTAACATATGTCTATTGAAGCACACAGGTATGTTTTCTATTGGGTGTATATCAAGGAGCAGAGTTACTGGAAAATACAGTGCTAATATATTCAGATTTTAGTAAATAATGCCAAAATATTCTCTAGAGCTGTTCTGCCAATATACATTCCCACAAGCAGTTTATAAGGTTTATTTTCCCATAGCCTTACAACTCTCACATATTGTCAATATTTTAAATTTTGGTCATGTTCCTGTGTGGTTGGTGTAGTATTCAATTTTAATTTCCCTCATCAGTAATGAGGTCACACAATTTATTCTTTCATTGGCCACTTGGATAATCTTTATGATCTAGCACATATCCATTTTCTATATTATTTATATCTGAGAAGATTTAAAATATATATGTTTGCATATCTGATTACTAGGTCTTTGTTGAATATGGAGGTGTATTCATGCATTTAGATATGTATATACACATACATATATATGTGTATGCAAATCTCTCTCCTTTTTGGTTTGTTTTTTTCTGTCTTAATCATATACCTTGAGGGACAGAGGCATTTAAATTTATTATGGCATAATTTATCAGTCTTTTATAGTTAATAACTGCATGTTCTATATAAAAACAATTCCCTTCCATTTAGTTAGATATTCTCTAACTTAGTAGCGTTTTATGGTGTTTGGGAGAAAAGCCTTGTGTATCTTTTATTAGTTTTATTATTAGTTTTATTAGTTTTATTCCTAGATATTTTGTTTTTTTTTACACTATTGCAAACTGTTTTTAGTCCTAATTTTCTAATTGTTTGTTGGTATTATAGAGAATTAAATTTATTTTTTTGTATATACCAGTTTATTTTCCTACAAAGAAAACAAAGACTATTCTAAGTATTTTATGTAGATGAACTTTAAGGTATTTATGACAGTTTTTAGAGGAACTGGGAATTGAAAGAGGGGAGGTAACTTTGGGGGCAACCCAGAATTTATAAAAGAGCAGTGAGGTGCTTCTACTTCTAGAGTGGAGGGAGGAATCAGGAGGCAGTGTAACTGAGCCCAGGACCAGCCTTGTCAGCAGAAAGGACTCACAGCGAGCCTGTGAGATGCTGCAAAAACAGAAACAAAACAGAGAGAGGGAGGGAGATAGCCCACTTTCTCCTCTGCTCCTATCTTCTAATAGTCACCCAGTGCCTTCCATTGGCTGAGTACATGTAGAAGCCAGAGGCAAAGGCAGCTGTGGAAACATTGCCTTGCATACAGGGAAGAGCAGGGGCTAAACACAGGGTGATCTGAAGAGGACTAGAAGCTGACTGGCCTATGTGTGACTGATATTTTCTTCCTCTCCCTTCATCTCTCTCTCTCTCTCTCTCTCTTTGTATCCGAATATACATGATCTATCTCCCACAAATCATGACAGTTGTATTACTTTCTTTTCAATCCTGATAGCTTTCATTTTTCCTGTCTTAGTGTACTGAGATGGAGGTCGATTTATAAACTCTCCAAATTACCAAAGCATTCTGAATTGCCCCGAAGTCTTCCTGGATCCATCTGCAGGATCTTCTTGAACAGTTTGTTTATTTACTGGGCCTCACACTGCCTTAGTTCCTTTGTAGAATCAAAAATTAAGGGGCCAGGGATCTGACTTGGTGGTAGAACTTTTGCGTGAAACTATAGATTGGCAAAATGTCAGAGTAAAGAAGTTAACAAATGACAACCCTTGGACCAACTCTCTGCTACCTGTTTCTATTGTTTTATTGCAACACAGCCACACTTCTTTGTTCTTGTGATATCCATACGGCTTTGTGCTACTGTGTCCGAATTGAGCAGTTGGGCAGAGATTATGTGGTCCTCAAAGTCCCAAATCTTTATTATCTGTGGTTATATTTATAGAACAAGTTTGCCTGCTGCTGGAAGAGTCCATCCTCTTATTTGACAGATGAAGAGTTTGGTTACTGCCCAAGGTCACGCAGCTGTTAGTGGCAGAGTGTGCATTGGACCACAGCCCTTCATACTCCCAATGCTTGTTTATTCTTTTTACTTTTTGCTGTGCTATATGATAAAAGCCTCTCCTTCCCAAGTCTGTTCACAAGATGGGGCATTTCATGGGGGTAGATCAAAGTCCTAAAGTGGCCAGGGGCCCAGACAGATGGGAGGCCAGCTCAGACTTGTTGGAATTCCTGTTTGTCATGGCCTTTCTCCATCAAGGATAAGAGCCTGACAATAATAGCTTTCTTTTGTCCTTGAAAAATAAAGAAAAAAATCATAATGAATGAGTTGCTTTGCCTCTTGTCCACACTCCTCTTTTCCAGTACCAGTGTGGTGCTAGGATATTTAGTGAAAATACAAGACAATTTAAATTTGTTAATTCCACCTTGTTACTGTTTACTTGAAGTTAAGATTTCCAAAGGACCTTGAATTATTATTTACTGTCCTTGTAGTCATTATTCATGGCTTCTTAAGCATAAACACATTCAATTAAAAATTCAAGCAGTGCTGTTGGTTGATAGATACAGGGAGAATTTCTATTAAAAGAGGAATGACCTTGAATCTACTTTTTTTCAACATTTAGGCCTCAGTTTTCTTCCACTCGAAAAGACATAAGCAATTATTAAAGAGCATGTTGAATTATTTTACTTTTTTGTTCTCCCACTTTTTCACTATTTCTGATAAAACACAGAAGTCTTTAGATAGACTGATTCTAAGCTATTTAAAATTTTTTAATTTTTTTTAATTTTTTTGATTTTAAGCTTTTTAAGCTCATCCTTGTCCTCTTGTTTACTGCTACATTGCTTCTGGTTGTTAAGTGTCAATTATCTTAAAAGAGTTTTTACTTAACTAGATATTCCCCAAATGCAGACCTTTCAGCAAGTGTGATGAGGAACTTAATTTGATTTCTATTAACTTAAACTTGTCATTCTTCTTTTACTACTGTGTAGGATAATTCTTTTTTTTTTTCCTAGCTTCAAAATTTTTATTTAGTTTTTAAAATTCTGAAACGCTTATTAAAATCCAGGTCACAAACATGCACACCAGCCTAGGCCTATGCAGGCAGGATCATCAGCCTCACTGTCTTCCAACTCCACACTTGTCCCTCTTGAACGTCCTCAGGGCAAGAATATTCATGGAGCTGCTACATCCTATGGTAGCAATGCCCTTTTCTGGAATCTTCTTGAGACTCTTCAGGAATGTCACTCTTTTCAGAAATATGTCCTTGGTATTTTGCTTTGTTTGTTTCTGTTTTTCATCACAGACTTGCTTATAAGCAGGTAATGCATCATGAATATTCCTCTCTTGTTACCTCTAGTAAACTTTTCACATGAATTTTCTTGGGGGAGTTCTTCATTTTCTTCTTCTGAAGTTGCCTTTTCTTTTGCCTCTCAACTACGCATTCACTATACTATTGGAAGTTTTCAGCTCCATTATAATCTTACGGGATGGTTTAGTTAATTTTTTTGCTGCTGTGACCAAAGGATTTGACAAGAACAATTTTAAGGCAGAAAAATTTATTTTGGGACTTCTGGTTTCAGAGGTATCAGTCTATTGACAGCTAGCTTCATTCCTGGGGCTGGAGGTAGGTAGATCATCATGGCAAAAGAGTGTGGTGGAGGAAGGTGGCTCAAGACAT
>PVKS010039811.1:0-17014 GCA_004027875.1 Aplodontia rufa | reverse complement strand
CCTGACTCCAGCAGTGGCTTCCGGTAGTACACACATCGACGGTCCATATAAATGCCTGCAGGGAAGGGTAGGGGGAGGAGAGCAGGGAACTGAACATCAATAAAGGACAGGAGGATTCACAGCCCTCACACATGCACAGCCACACCACACACAACTTTGCCCTTGACTTTCTCACCCTTCTCCATACTTACGGGCATCGACATTGTCCAGGGCATTGGCTACACCATCCAGGTTTTGGAAGAAATCATCGTCATAGACGCGTTCTGTGTCAGGACCCACACGGTTCTGGTGGCTTATCACCCGAATGTGTGGATTCATCTGGCGCACAGCTGCAGTGGCTGTGTCAGACTTTAACTTCTAGAGAGGTAAAGAAGTTCAGTTCAGGGGTAAGTGCGGGGCGGGGGGACATGGCTCAGTTATTTGTGCATTCACTTGATAAACATTTATAGAGAGCCATCTGTCTGAGCATTTATTTTAATACTAGAGAACAACCAAGCCCTGAATTTACAAGCTCCCTGGTTTAGCAGAAAAGACGGCCTGTGACAATGCCACATGGCTGGGGCTGTAACAGATGTGGCATGAGCTCAGTAGAACTGGAAGCAGAGGACAGGTACATAACAGAAACAATGGGCAACATCTGTTTATTTTATTTTATGTTTTTTTTTAATTTTTGAACAACCATATAAGTTTTTAACAAAATAATATCAAATGTGTATAGATTCTGGATATTACAATTACCCCCAGGAGACCTCCCCCCAATTTTTTTATCCAACATCTATTCTTTCAGGTTCCAATTCCTAGGGTTGATTTCACCAAACAAGCCAAGGCAAGGGCCTTTCAAAGCCCAAGTCAGGCCATACACCTGCTCTGCTCAGAACCCTCCACTGGCTCCAACCCCCACTCTGGGTAAACTGTGGGCGCTGTAGTCCCTCCCTCCCACTATATCCTTACTGAAGTGAGGCCTGCCATAACCATCCTAATCAAAGCTGCAAACTGATCTTGACATACAAAACCTTCTCTAATCTTGTTTTTGTGGTATCATTTGCAGAACTGATTATGAGCAACATGGATTGCATACCTCAGTTTGCTGCACTGTATCAATATTGTATCTATTATTATCTTCCCCCACTAGAAACTTTCATTCTTTAATGTATCTCAAAAGCCTAGAATAGTAACCCTGCTACCTTAATTAACTATTTGATGAATAACTGAATGAATGAACAGGTAGGGGTGGGAAATAGATACTGGGCAAGCTAAAATATAAGTTGTCCCCTATAGGTTTCCCAGCTAGAACCTTGTAAAACTCAGTTTCCATATGTTCAGAGGAGTGATCCTAGCTGATAAAACCAATCTATATATATAGGACTGCTTCAAAGCTTGGCCCTTGGCTAGAGTCTGGGAACTTGGATTTGGAGAAGGTTCCCACCATTCTATCTGGTAACAGTAGCTCACTGACCTAAACTTTTCAGGTGAACATGATAGTTTACTACACTGAATACCTTCTTTCCTTCTGGGAGTCCAGAAGTTTGATACATCAGTTTGATACATGACCAGCTGTCAAGAAAATCCCTGGGTGTCCAATCTCTAACAAGCTTCCATGGTTGGCAACATTTCATGCATGTTGTTATAATTTGTAACTGGGAAAATAAAGCCTGTCCGTATAACTCCAGGAGGAGAGGACTCCTAGGAACTTGCAGCTGACTTCATCCCATGTTCCTTTTCTCTTTGAAAAGTCCTGTGTGTGACAGTGCTATGTGTCCTTTCTTTGTAATAAATCACAACCATGAATACAAGTAAATGTTGAGTCCTAGGAGTTCTCATGAATCACGCTGAGCTTGGTTTTGGGAACCTCTAACACACTGTCAAGGAGAAAGCCCCATCTCCTTGTCCCTGACTCACCGTGACATCCCAGGGCCGGAACAGAAACTGTCGGTTCAGATTTGATTTCTCAATGGTGTCCATGTCTGTGACAATGACTTCTCCACCCTCCCCACAGCCGAGTCCAATCATGGCAAAGTTCTTGAGCAGCTCACAGCCAATGGCCCCTGCACCCACCTAACAAATAACCAAGAAGATGGACAGAAGAGGATCAGCGTGATATAGGTTGATATGAAGACCCCATCACTCCTCACTTCTGCTGGATCCAGGACAGAAGAAGGTCTAGCACCACATCTGTAGGAGCCAGGGCTTTAAGAAGTGACCCAGAATCATCTGACGGAAGAGGCACAAGGAAGGGAAAACATGGGACTGCACCTGGATTTCTTTCAAGATAACAAAAATGGGGATGTGATACGGGTACAAGAACAAAAAGACCCTCCTTTGGGATGCAGAAATTAGTGGCTAAAGGCCAAGGGAAGTTAAGTAGCAGGTTTTCCTTTCAGTGGGATTACTCACCAGGAAGTACTTCTGTTTGCCCAGCTTCTCTTGCAGGTCTGAGCCAAATACAGCCACCTGCCCATCATAACGGTTCTGACGCTGAGGAATGTGAAAGGAGGTGAATCAGAGAGGCGCCTCCCTCCCCAGAAACGCCACCAAGGATGCTTTCCTCAAAGGCTCCACTCACATACCGGGAGGCACTTGTCCTCTGTGAGGGCCTCTTTGTCTTCTGGGAGACACTCAAGGGCATCAAAGTATAGCCACTGCATGATGGGCATAAACTTCCCAGAGCAAGCCTAGTGAGGGGAAGGAGAAAGATGTGGTCAATGGTTCATCGGGGCCTGACACAAATGGACAGCAAACGATGAAATCAGGAAAGCACATGACCCTCTCCCACACATGCTGACCTTCATGACCTCCTGGGCAGCAAGACCCCCAATGAAAGCATTTATGGGAGCCAGATCCCCAGCAGCCACATAGGCCAACTTCCGTATGAGGTCCTCATCCAGGCTGTCCTGCTGCACTGCTGGTAGGGCTCGGGCATTGACAGCCTGTGCTAGGGCTATCAGTTCTGTCGCATCCTCCTGGTGGGTCAAAAGTAATCAAATGAGGCCCTGTTAGGCCACTGTCAAGGAAGGGAGAGTGGACACATAGAGGTACAGTGAGCCTTTAGAACTAAGGACATATGCTCTGGCTGGCTGACCCACCACCACCCTACCTCATTGCGGGGTCGAGGTGGCCGGTTATGCTGAGCACAGAACTGGTGCAGGGCCTGGAAGCCAATGTGTAGCTGAGCAGGACGAGAAAACTTGGCGAAGTCTGTCATCACAAAGTCAGGCTCTGACAGTGAGGCTGGCAAGGATTTCTGGGAAGGGGCGGATAGGAGGAAATCAGAACCACAAGAACAGAGAACTTTAAAATGTCTAGAAGGATGCCCCACTGCTCTCCACACACACTCACAAAGCTAATCTTCTTAGGTACTTTGACCTGACTGACGATGCCTCCACGGATGTAGTCGGAGAAGCTGGAGGTGTCACAGATGCTAAAGGTGTAGGGGCCTATGGCAGATGGAGAGGTTGTCAGTCTACCAACTCTCCCTCAAATCCACAATGCCCACAAGATAAAGAAAAAAATCATTCCTGACCCAGCCCTGACACCAGAAGCTATCTCCTCGCCCTCCCTGCTAGGCTCCACTGGGACACCAGAAACTAATTCCCCTCTACCCCAAAACCAGCTCAGACCCCACTAGACCCTGAGTTACCCCCCTGAGCCTCAATTCTACACTGGAAATCTTTTATCTACTCCTGGTCCAAATCATCTCAGACATGAGAGGATCCCATGATTTGCCCTATTCAAGCACCAGAGGCCTTTCCCCAACTCGACTTTGATACCAGGTGCTCATTTCTCATAGGAATGGTACCTCAAACATAAAAGAGCCCCTGTCCCCCATGCCCACCAGCTCTGGTGAATTCTGCCTCTCAGATACTCAGGATGTGTCTGCCCTCACTCTGAACCCCAGGGACCTGTTTCTCCTTCCTATGACATCCTAGCCAGTCCCGCCGATGCCCGCATGGCCCTAGCTCACCCAGAACTTTAATCTCTATGGGTTGACTTCCATTGAGCTCGACCATTCCCTGTACTTCTGAAAAGGAGACGAAGTCGCCACTCTCAAACCCATGTCGGGCCTCATCCAGGCAGGTAACCACACCAGGGTTGTCCTGGTTAAAGAGGAGTGAGCCTTAGAGGCAGGCTCAGGGTACCAGGCGCAGACAGGGAGGACTGCCACTTCCCATCTGCCTGCAAGGCCCCCTGAGGCTGGTCTCCTCACCTTGGTGACCATAGAAACCATAGCACTGAGAGGTTGCTCCCCATTGGAATCTGTGAGGATCATTTCTTCTCCGAAGTCACAGAATAGTTGCCTATAGAGGGAGACAACAAGG
The DNA here is from genome assembly GCA_004027875.1 of Aplodontia rufa. NCBI lineage: Eukaryota > Metazoa > Chordata > Mammalia > Rodentia > Aplodontiidae > Aplodontia > Aplodontia rufa. Next base: position 12,698 of record PVKS010039811.1, on the reverse strand, counting down.
CTGATATCCAAGGCCCATGTGTGTAGGCCCACATTCTTCAAAAGTGCAGTGAATACCTACTGAGCGAACTTAGCACACCACTGTGGGAATCAGATGGTGCTAGTGCCACATGGGGAAAAGTGAACGCAGAATATACACCTCAGGTAGCTGAGGAAGGATGAGGGCAGTGAGAATCTGGGGGTCCTGGCCTGAGCCTGATATGGGTTGGTAGAAAAGAGGGCCAGGGGCAGCACTCACCCAAACAGGCCTCGTGTGTCTGCAACTACCAGCTTGATGCCACGGCTGTGACAGAACTCACCCACTCGCAGCTGGTCCTCCAGGGGAGTGTTGGTGAGGACCACCACCTGTAGAGAAGTGGAGGGTCAGGCCAAGGGCCCAGCCCTGGAGGGAAGGGGAGAAAACAATGGCAGAAGGTGGGAAAGGCTCAGGCAGCCCTAAGGCATAGATGTCCGGGGGCCTTTCTGGTTCAGCCTTCCTTCAGAGACTTGCTGTGGGTCCAAATTGACTTGGCGATGGCGAAACTCAGTGAAGAGAAAAATGAATCCCTAGATAATGCCGGGAAAGCTGAAGAGGTAGCTGGGTGCAGAGCCTAGAGAACAGCTGACTCACTTGTTTGACAAACACCCACTGCTGCCTGCCTACAACCTTGCCAGGTCTTGTAAGACCTAGGAGGAGTAAAACTGTCTCCAGCCAAAGTTTGAGCTTGCACCTACCACACCCGCCTGCTCCTGGTTCTTAAAAGACAACGCCTGCTTGGCAGGCAATGATCTGTGGGACTCTGCTTTCTGCCCAAGAGATCATCCTTGCCCACCAGGGTGGGCTCCAGGTGCTGCACTGGGATGCAGCTACAGTCCCTTGGCCCTCAGGTACTCCTAGGACAGAACCTCAACTCCACAGCCCCTCAATTCCAGCTCAGACTTTTAATTTAGAAAAACACCCATACAGCCCTTGCCATGTGCCGGCTGCTATTCTACATGCTTAACCCTCACGGAAACACTATGAACTCAGTACCAGTGCCATGCCTGGTCTACAAACTGGAAAACTAAAGCATGGGGTAGGTCACCTGTGTGCTCTAGTAGTAAAGCTAGAGGCTCACGGTAGGGTAGTCCCACTCCAGTCTGTTTGTACCTGCCAGTCAGTGTGCACACATCTCCCCACAAAAAGACAGGCCCTGGCTCTCATTCTGTCCCCATCCTCTAGACTTTCCAGCACAAAACCTGGCACCCAGGCTGACCTATTAAATACTGAATACTACTGAACAGACCAGAGATGAGCTCCAAGAGAATTGGGCAGGAGGCAGGGTGGTATCCCAAGTACCTGGAAGCCATTAAGGAAGTCCTCAACAAGGGGCCCAGTGTAAGCAGTGACAGGCACATAGCTGTTGAGCTCAGCGAGGCGGGGCTGGGACACCTCAGCCCTGTTTTTACCGATGTCCTCCTCCCGCAGGTAGAACTGCAAGGTGGGGAAGTTGGGAAAAAAGTTAAGGGGCTATAGCAGGCAGTGGAGCTGGCGCTTCAACAGGGAGGATAGGGCTGGCAAGAGGTACCTGGGAGGAGAGGTCAGCCCACTGGGCAGTGCCCTGGTCATGTAGGGTGACAGCCTTGACCCCACCAAGGATGATGTTCTTAGCGATCTCCACACCTAGACCCCGCAGACCGCAAACCAGGACGCTGGATGTCTGGAGCCGCTTCATTGCCTCATGGCCCAACACATACCTGCCAAGTTAGGGGGTACTCCAGGTTAGGGCCCTGTCCTCCTAACCCAACCCAACCCTCTCAGTGCCACACCATCCAGGCCTCAGCTTGACTTACAGCTGCCGGGAGTAAAGGCCCTCATCTATGTCTGCTTCGCTGCCGTTCTTCGCCATTCCCTAAGGATAAGGGCAGGAACAGGTTCAGGGAGATAGATGTGCAAGAGTGGGGCGTGTAGAGAGATGCACAATGATATGAAAGACCTTCCCACCCACCACCACACCTGCCAGTCTCCAGGGAGAAGACACTCACGTTGGTTGGCACCAAGGGCACTTCAGACAACACGGACTGGGCAGGGGAGCAGTTAGAACCCGGCTTTGGATCAGGCCCGGACACGCAACGTTTCTTGGACAGCGGCGAGCTGGACATCTGGAGTGAAAAAGGAGGGTGAGAGGTGAGCCTGGGGCATGCAAGAATATTTTTCTGTTTGTTAACATAACTACGGGGTAAGTGAATTAGCAACCTCATTTTACAAAAGAGACTGGCATAGAGAGATGCCCAGGATAAGGGAGAGACTCTAATCCTGTGGGGTGAAGAAGCAATAAGACTACTTGTGGGGAGATCAGAGGAGGGATGGGGACTCAGGATAGACTTAGTTTCAAATCTTGATCATGTCACTCCTCGACAGGTATCATTTAACTCCTATAGTAATTCATTTTCTCACCATAAAATAGGAGCAGTGATACAATTTACCTTCCCCATAGGGTTGGGAGGAGAAAAAAAAAAAAACAACAAAAACCAGATCTGGCACAGAAGTGGTAAGCAACACCAAGTAGCTATTCTCCTCACTCACCTCTCCCCGCTTAATCCCAGGGATGAGGATAGGGGGATGTGTAAGAGGAAAACAAAACTTCCAAATCCATCAGCATGGCAGCATGGGAGAGCCTCTCCTTGCTGAGAACCCAGTCCCCAGGGGGCTACAGGGAGGAATTTTACAAAGCCCAACTACCCAACCCCAAGCTTTGGGAGGGGAAAACAAGCCCAGGCCAATAAAAAAAAGAAGAGAGAAAACACTTTCCAAGCCTCATCTACATGTACAGTCCCTTAAACAGGTTAACAGTAATGATAAACATTCACTAGGAGTCCTCCCTGTGCCAGATGCCATACCAAGCATCGTATGAGCCTTGTTTCACTCTGTCCTCAGGGTACCCCTGTGGCATTTAGACTACAATAGTACCTTCCCAAATGACATGGGAGGAAAAAAAATTAATTTAGGGACATTTGGTGACTTGACCAAGATTCCCACAAGGAGTGGCTGAACTGGGACCAGACCAGGATCTGCTGACTCTAAAGTCCAAGCTACTTCCCAGTATTATCAAATTTCATCCCCTCAATGACCCTGACTCCACAAGGCAGGGTTTAGTGTCCTTGCTGGATAAATGAGAAAACCTGAGCTCACAGGGTCAAGTGACTTGCTAAGGGTCACATACTAGGTCGCAGAGACAGAATACGTCTATTGTAGCAATGAACTCTGAGGGTGGGGGACACGGCTGGAGGCTGGATCTAGATGCTGGAGACTAGAGGATGCACAATCACTTCCCCTCACCCTGATGTTCCTCAAAGCACTGAGCTTTTGCTTACACTGAAGTCTTCTGTTCACACAACTGATCCTCCACTGAGCCTTTTCTGAAACCCAATCATACCAAATACCACTAATGTACCTAAGATTCCATCCTGGCATCTATCATACTCTAGCACTAACCACAATGACAAGAGCTCCCTATGATCTACCTTGAGCTTACTGCCTGTCAATCCCAGGGTAAAAGTCTTTGTCTAATCCTAACAATGCGCATGAACCACATAACCTTATGCCCACATCACAAATAAGAAAACAAAGGCTTAGATAACTCCACTGGCTTACCCAGAGTCACACAGCTTATGGAGAATAGTTTATTGAATTTTCCTGGGTGACTAGTCAGGACCCAGCTCCAGGTCCAGCCCACAGGGCTAAGGGATGAGAGATAAGGGAAGGGTGAATAAGAGGAGGCAGGAGACTGGCTAGGGCCCTTGAGTCTACAAGTCAAATTGCTGAGAATGCTAAGAACCAACCTGGATAGGAAGAGGCTTGGTGAGTTAGGAGGGAGACAAAGGCAATTCCTATTTTCTATTCAGTGGCTCTCTGACCCGGTGTAGGGATCTCATTTCCTCTGAGCCCCATTTTCTCCAAAAAGCTGGGACAAATGGAACTGTCCTCAAGGGATTGCTGGGAGGGTTAAAGAAGTCAAGGTTTGGTCAGCACTGAGGGACCTGAGCATGCGAGATCCTCCAAGGATACCAGCAGGGGCCTCCGTTAGTTAATTATCTTTCTGCCTTGCCATTTGGTTCATTTGTTTGGGATATAATCTCTCCTCACTCCCTAAATCAGAGATGATCCAGGGCCACAGAACTCTTTAATAATTGGACTTTTTCCCTCTGGACTTAGTGCTGGTAGCCAAGGGTCTAAGCAGATTTGGGATGATTGTTCAAAGGCAGATTTCAATTCCAAGGTTTGAAAAAGCCCTGTTTCAAGGTGAATAGGAGTTTGGGGCAGAAATCCCTAGACAGGAGCTAAAGATACCCACTTTCAGCAGAAATTATCATCATCATGCATACCCTTTTCTCCTTCAACATGTGCTCAGACCCCTATTGGAACACATATTGTAAATTGTGTGGCAAAGCTGAACTGGGGCTTAGAGGATTTCAAAACTGACCTCGGATCTCCTAACTGATGTTGATTGTGAAGCCAGAGCATGTTCCACCCCTGAACTAGAGAACTGAGGGAGAAGTCCTGGAGTAGGTTTGAAAAGGGGCAGGCCCAGGTGATCAGGATGAAGAAGCTAAGGCACAAAGAAGGGATGCAAGACCTGTCAAGGGTTAATTGTTAAGTACTTGAAAAATGTGAGAGAGGGGAACCAGGAAGTGGTTTCTGAGCCCAAAAAGCTCTGAGAGAGACAGAAAAGGAGATGCCAGAAGTTCCATGGGATAAGGGATCCAGCCAGGATGTTAGGAAAAGACTCCAATCCAGGTCTCTGGAAAAGGATCTTTCAGGAAAGGACTGAGAAATTGCAGTGGGAGCCCCAAGAAGCTGTAAGGAGAAAGGTGTCAGTTGCTGGGGGAACCTGCATAGGGAATGAGTGGGGGATTCAAGAACCTAAGGATGCTGGCCAACAGAGAAATCCTTCACCAAAAATAGCAGGGATTCTCAGGATGAGAGGTATCTCTAACACTGATGCCTGAAGTTCCAGAAGTCTGTGAGGATGGATGCTGAGGCTGAGACTGAGGCTGGGAGAGGTCTGGGCAGACAGACCCTTAGGGAGACAGTTCTAATGGAGCACAAAGGCCCTGTATGGAAATGCTAGATACCACAGCTGCTCTGACAGGGTGGAGAAAGGAAAATGATGAGTCCAGACAGTTTGAGCCTTAAAAAGATTAGTAAGTAAACACTGGCTAGGTCTCCAAGTAGAGGTGTGTTTCTCTGACCAATTATGTTCAATCCCGTGGAAGCTCTGTAAGCAAATGCTGAGAGGGATTTTCTATTCTGATGGAGGACTAGTAGGCCTATTGGGGGAAGGGACATCTGACAATAATATTAGGGGTCGAAAAGGCTGAAAGCAGAAACTGAAAGCTTCTGACTGAAGATGCTGGGGACCCTCAAAGGATTTGAGGGCAGATTCTGAGGTCTGATGTGAAATTAAAAGTTAGAACCTTGGTTGGCTTCTAAAGGCAGAGGTTGGGTCAGGGAGAGGATTGTCTGGGGGAGAGGGTTAGAAGCCAACAGGATCAGGAGAGTAGATGGAGTCAGGGCATCTTTAATGGAGGACTGATTCGAACGTATACAAACAGTTCCTTCCTGATACCTGGTCCCCTCTGAAGGAAGATAACTGGTGGTGGTTAAGGATGTCTGATGGGAAAGATACTAAGACTTGTGAGCAGTAGTGTCAGAAAAGAACAAGGAGTATGTAACCAGGCATTACCTAAAAGTAGGTAAAGTTTCTTATTAAGGGCAGATTCTAGGAACTGAAAGGAGTTTCTAAAGGCAGATGGTGAGAGTGGTCTCTGAATAGAAATGCTGGGTGGGCCCAGAGGGTCTCTTATGGAGGATGCTAGGGCTGGGTGGGGTAGGCATACCTCAGATTTGTAAAGGGGTGTCCAACAGGAAGGCTGAGGCCCTAAAGGCTTTTCACAGGATATAATCCCATAAGAGCAGTGAATGTATGGGGCGGGGGTGGGGTGTGTGTGTGTGTGTGTGAAGGAAAATGCTAGAGAAGGCTCACGCTCGGGTTCTCAGAAATGATGGCCTTACAGACCCTCTCTGAGGTCTGGCCCCTTTTTGGAAGCCATGAGGGCAAACACTGAAGGGTCAGAACGAGTCTCAGAGGAGATTGGGGGCAGGTCTTCAATAGCATACAATGGGAAGGGGTTTTCACCAGCAATGAATGCTACCAGTGCCCGTATGGGGAAGGTGGAAGGAGTTACAGTCTGATATAAGGTTCGCGATGGGGTCAGGTACCCGACTAAGGATGTTGAGCTTGAGTCTCCATAAGCACATCTGGGGGGATCTGACCCCAAGGTCAGATTTCGCAGCCCCGAGAGAGCAGGGTGGTCCCAGACGGGAAACATCGGCCGCGCCCCAGAATCTGGCCAGCTCCCTTCTCCGCTGATCGCTGGTGCAGGAGTCACAGCGGCCCGCCCAGACATCAGCTTGGCACAGCGCAGCCACAGCGCCAGCCCAGGCCTCTCCATTGCCTCCCGAAACCCCTGCCCCGGGCCACGTGCCGAGAAAGGCTGTTTGTTACCAATGCCGGTTCCCCGGGTCGCGCCGCCGCCAACTCCTCAAGGAGCCGAAGCCAAGCCCGGCCGCCACCCTCCTCCTCCTTCTCCTCCTCCCCGCCGCCTGGGCCGCGTAGGATCGCCGCCGCCGCCTTCTCCTCCCCCGGCTGTAGTGGTTCTGGTGCTCCCTGCCACCTTCTTCCCTTCTGCCGCCGACACAAGATGGCGGCTGCGGAGCCCAAGGCCGGAACAAAACCTTGGGTCCCACCCCCAGGAACCCGGATGCAAGAGGGCCGCGCCCATTCATGAATCTTGTATAATGTTCTCTGCCCGGCAGAGACTCAGTTAGAAGGGGAACAGCTCCACCTGGTGGGTATTGTGGCAGTAACAAGGAAAACAGGTAAAATAAGAGGCCACTCCCCATGGAATATGAATAAAGAATGAATTGTTGCAATCAGGCTGTCAAGGAAAACAAGGAAAGACCTCAAGGCCACGCTTCCTCATCGTGAATTAGACACAAGCCAGGTAGTTGGTTCCAACACTAGGCAACCGGAAAGCTGATGTTAAAACATAGGAGCCACACCCCACTGCTTATGAATAATGAATAATCTTGCAGCAGCCGGGCCACCAAGGAGACCAACACTACATCTGATCATGAATAATGCATGAGGCCCAGTGGGCTGGAACAAAAGGGGCAGGGCTGCCGACTGCTGCATCTAGTACCTTGTATGCAGGGAAATGGGGCTGATGCAGGGAAAACGCGCTACCCTGGCTCCTGAATAATGAATGATACTGTTGCAGCAGCTCAACCTGGAAACTCAAGCGAGGTCAAGAAAGGGCCCACCCGGCTCATGAATTATTCATGATGTTGGATTGGCATAAACTCTCAAGACAACCCTCCCAGCAAACAGGGATATGACACTATAGACAAGTCAACGTGGCCGTGGCCTTCCAGTTCATGAGTAATAATAGATGACCCAGCAGAGACACACGGGAAACCAAGTGTGGACAAAGGCCCCTTCTCCCTATCTCTAACTGCTCAGGAACCAAGGCTGCCTTGGTCCAACTAAAATCCAGACTCACCATATGCCTTTGGCAAGTGCCTCGATTTCCACAACAGTAAAAATAACAACTGTAGGGGCTGGAGCAGTGACTCCGCGGTTGGTTACGGCGCTTGACTGGCATGCGCTAGGGCGCGGGTTCGAACCCTGGCACCACACACACAACACAGCGTCAGAGCAACAAAAGCCACACGATAAGCTAAATAAAATTTGATTCTTTCCCTTTCTCACTGTCCCTCTCTCTTTAAAAAAAACCATAACGATTGAATTAATCCACCTCATAAAGGCGAAATGTACTACAAAAATCACAAAGAGAATCATGGAATGAGCCTTAGAACAGTGCTGCCATAAAGCGCTGAAAAAAATGTTTAAATACTACATACTCTATAAATTATTACAAAGGTAATAAGTAAACATACACTTACATTAATATAAAGCTAGTTACAAGTGAGAGTATACCCAACCACTAGAGAAACCCCCAACTCGGGCCACTGTTTCCCCAAGAAAATCACAATAAGTAACTTACCTTGTGTTGAAATTTCTTTTTCTCCCCCCCTTTTTTTGGTACTGGAAATTGAACCCAGGGTGCTTTACCACTGAGCTACATCCCAATCGTTTATCTATTTTGAGATGGGGGTTGGCTGTGTTGCTGAATCTCAAACTTGAGGTTCTCCTGTCAACCTCCCAAGTCGCTGGGACCAGGCAGGCACCACCATGCCCAACTAGTGTTGGAGTTTAAATGAGTAAATTTGTAGAAAGGGTTTAGAACACTGCCTGTTCTAAATACTATATAACTAACAATAGTGGTAGTATTTTTTTTAAGACAGGGTGTTGCCCAGGCTGACCTTGAACCCACGTGATCTCCCAGCCTTAGCCCCCCTGAGGGCTGGACTACAGGTGGGCAACACTAACACAGCACCCAGCAGTAGTACTACCATTAAATTGGGGAAAGGACGTTATACCATTTGATTAAGACTACAGATTCTGGAACTAGATTGACTGGGTTTGAATCCTAGTTCGGCCACTCACTGTGTGATCTTAAGCAAATTACTTAGCCTTCCTGTGTCCCAGTTTCCTCATCTATAAAGTGAGATAATAATAACCTACCTCCCAGGATTGTTGTGAAGATAAAATGAACTAACAAAGTCGCTAAATGAGTGTAAACTAATCTTATTATCCACATACCCATTTTTTAGGCTCACTGAAAGATTTGCTAAAGATCACACAATTAGCATGAAGCCATGGGATTTAAATCTAGATGATCGGTTGATAATTTGGGATTACCAGGCCAGAAAGAATGAACAATTCCGAGGCCTCATCCTTCCTTAGACACAGGGCTTAAATCCTGGAACCTATAAAAGAAAGCCAACCGCGGATCATGGAACAGAGGTTGCTTACGCCGCTTATATATTTTGCACAGTGCCCCTAGAAAAGCCTCAGAAAACTCGGGGCACTACTCACCTTGATTGATTATTGTACGAATAATCAATAAACTCTAGTTTGCGCAGCAGACTTCGGAACACCCCTTCAGCACGCCCCTTCTGAACGCTGATCTGCCCCTTCCCGAATAATTCACAAGCGGATATCTCCAGCAGACCAGGTGCGAAAGAGGCAAAAATCTGCTACCCACTACAGCCCCACCTCCTCATGAATAATGAAAAAAGCCGCGACCCACGAAGGCCCAGTGGCACTACGTCCGCTCTGGAAGCGCCTAGCTGACGGTCTTTTCCCTGCCTGACTTTGGGTGGCTCCTCTCCCTGGGTCTGAGCCCCGACGTGTCCAATCATTCAGTCCCGAGTAACCTCACCAGGCGCGGAGACATCATAGAATCCGAGGTCACAAAGACCACTGATACCTCCACAACGCCACGTCGGTCCCGAACGTTCCCACTGTCATCAAGTCCCGTCCTGAAACAAGCCCTGCCCAAACTTCGCCTTGACGTTAGTAACCTCAAACTTCTCTCTCCTTGTGAACACCCCAAATCCTGCTGACGGATAGAGTACCCATGCACAGACCCTAAAAGTCTCCCTTAACCTACTCCTAAATCCTGCCTCCGAGGGGCATAAGCCTGCCTCAAAAGAGGTACCGCTTGAAACATTCCCAAATCCTACCCCAGAGTCTCCCAGACACTGCCTCCTAAGGGTCTTCTCAAAAGCAAACATCCCATACATAAATGCCACCCCGGGCCCAGAGCCTCCAAATATATGCATTAAGGGACGCCCAAAGTTGGAGTTGGGGAGCGCCCTCCTCCAAATGTTGTCCAGGGGCTTCAGGGCAAGGTGCTCCAGCTCACCCCCTGTGCCGGGCAGAAGCCTCGCCTTCCTTTTGGAGATGAGCCGAAGCCACGGAGCAACGGAAGAGCGAACCACCTCCGTCGTGTAAGAAGACCCAGAGTTTGCGCGGAGCTAGGAAGCGCGGGGCCTTAGAGGGCCCCGGGTCTGGGACGTACCACAGACACTTTGCTAGAGGGGTGTTTGTCTTTGCTCCCATACCTCTGGCTCTTGCTTCAGACTCAGATACCCCTATAAGTTATGGTACGTCCCAAACCCGAGCGGCATGCTGGGGGTGGTAGTCCGGTCTGGCTAGTGCCTGGTGCACGTGGTGGGCACCAGCGGCCAGAATATGGGAAAATGTAGGGCTGGGCTGAGGATTTCCGGGAGCTGTACTCTTTGGAGGTGGGAAAAGGAACAGGAACATGCTGGTGCCTCTAGATGAAAAGGCACACCCATCCTACAGATGGAGAGACTGAGACTCAAGTAGCCAAAGGAGTTCATTCATTTGTCGTTTATGGAGCTCAAACTGTGGGCCAGGTGCTGGGGATTCTTTCCTTGCCCTCGTGGATTAACATTCCAGAGTGAGACAGACCGTAAAAATAACAAATAAAAATTATAATTTGACATATAAATATATATTATAGTAGGTGTCTGTGACTATATAATATAAATCATTTGTTTTTATGAGATAGGGTCTCCTGTTGCCCAAGCTGGTCTCAAAATCCTGGGCTCAAGTGATCTTGCCTCAGCCTCCCAAGTAGCTGGGACAACAGACACGTGCCTCTGAATAAGCTTAATTAATTAATTTATTTTTTGGTATCAGGGATTGTGGGGGCACCACATCCCCAGTTTTTTTTTATATTTTGAGACAGAGTCTGGCTAAGTTGCTTAGGGCCTCACTACATTGCTAAGGCTGGCTTTGAACTTCTGAGCCTCCTGCCTCAACCTCACAAGTCTCTGGGATTACAGGAGTGTGTCAACAGTCTAGCAATATTTTTTAAATGTGCTTACAGTACAGGTGATGAAACCCAAACCTCAGGCATGCTGGACAAGTGCTCTACCACTAAAAGTTACATTCCCATCTATAATATAAATTGTATAAAATACGAATATACATAAGTATCATGTTTTATATAAAATGATAGTATCAATATGTAATTAATTCACAAGCATTTGTATCTGATAAATGTCTTACAGCAAATACATTATGTATATTATGTATCCAGGGCTAAGAATGTAGCTCAGGGGTAGAGCACTTGGCTAGCATTTGCAAGGCACCTGAGTTCAATCCCCAGCACTGCAAAAAATAATATATTCAAATGTGAATACATATTATATAAAGTAAATAAGTAACTATGTATTGTATATAAAGTCATTGCCTAAAGATGTGATACAAACATTACAGAGTGTACTTACATAGATCTAGATAGTAGCCTACTACACACCTAAGCTCTGTGGTTTAACCTATTGCTCCTAGGCTATAAATTTGTACACTGCACTACTGTGTTGAATACTGTAGCCAATTGTAACACAATGATATTTGTGCATCTAAACTTAGTAACTATATAACAAAAGTACTAGATAGGGGTTGGAGTGCTTGCCTGGCATGCAGGAGAACCTGGATTCCAACCCCAGCACCACATACACAACTAAGAGTTGGGGAAACAAAGGACAGATGAAAAAATAAAATTGATATTGATTCTCTATCTCTTATTCTCTCCCTCTCTCTAAAAAAATACTAGATAATATAGGGGAAGGAGGTTATAGCTCAGTGGTAGAGCACTTTGACTGGCAAGTGTAGGGTCCTGGGGTCAATCCCCAGCTACACACACACACACACACACACACACCCAAAATACTGCATTTTACAGTTATTGGTGCCCACATGACAGATTTTTTCTTTTTTCCACATTTTTTATTAATGCATTATAGTTGTACATACTGATAGGATTTGATGTTACATATATATGTACGTGCACACAATATAACAATATGCTTTGGCCAATATCACTTCCCAGCATTTTCCCCTTGCCTCTCAACCTCTCACCCCTTTGACCCTTTGATCCCTTTCTTCTATTGGTCTCCCTTCGATTTTTAGGTAGTCTCAGCATTTTTTTTTGTACCAGGGATTGAACTCAAGCGTGCTTAACCACTGAGCCACATTCCCAGCCCCTTTTTAATTTTTTATTTTGAGACAGGGTCTTGCTATATTGCTTAGGATCTCACTTAGTTGATTGAGGCTGGCTTTGAATTTTTCGATCCTCCTGTCTCAGCCTCCAGAGCTGCTGGATTACAGGTGTTTGCCACCACACCTGGCTAGTTCTTGCTTTTTGAGAGGCTGAGATGAAAAGATGGCTTGAGCCCAGGAGGTAGGAACCTGCCTGGGCAATACAGTGAGACTCCTTAAAAAAAAAAACACTCAAAAGTGGTGGTGCATGCCTTCTAGAGGCTGAGGCAAGTTCAAAGCCAGCCTCAGCAAATTAGCAAGGCCCTAAGCAATTTAGTGAGACCATTCCTCAAAATTAATACCACGGGGCTGGGTGGTGGCTTGGGGGTTGCAGGGCTTGCCTACCATTTGTGAGGACACGAGTTCAAACCCCAATACCAGGTACACAACAAAGTATCAGAGCAATGAAAGCTACATGAAAAACTAAATGAAATTGATTCTCTCTCTCTCTCTCACTGTCCCTCTCTCTTAAAACTTTTTTTTAAAGAGAGAAGGACAGTGAGAGAGAGAAAGATACAGAGACAGAAAGAATCAATTTTATTGAGTTTTTCACATGGCTTTCGTTGCTCTGACAGTTGTGTACGTGGGTGCTGGGGTTTGAACCCATGTACTTGCACATGCCAGGCAAGTGCTGTAA
>PVKS010039810.1:0-17018 GCA_004027875.1 Aplodontia rufa | reverse complement strand
AAAAAAAAAAAAGAGCAAAGGACAATGAGAAAAAAAAAAAAATTACCTCATGTTCCAAGATGGCTACTGGAATTCCAGTCATCACGAAGATATTCCAGGCAACAGGAAAGCAAAAACAGGGAAGAACAGAAAACTACTTCTCCACGATGAGTTAAGCCCACAGAGGCAGCCAAGCTCAGATGTTCTCCACCACTCTCCCCCTTAGCAGCTCATCCATTACCATTACAGCACAGTCCCCAGGCACGATTGGCTGTGCAACAACCTGGAAAAGCATCTTGCCACTGTGAGTCTGTCGCCCAACACAATCCGAGTCCCTCTGTTCAGAAACAAGGAGGTGGGGATTCTCAAGTGACAGCTAGCAGCCAGTTATAAAGTAAAATCAGTTGATGTCAGAACGTTTGGCACAGGTGTGACATACAGTAAACCCTGAATAAAAGTCAGGCGCGGGGACAGGAAGTCGTAAAATATCCTGCTATCTTCACTGTGGAGTTTTATGTGTTATGGTTTAGATACCAGGTGTCCCCCAAACGCTCATGTGTGCGACAATGCAAGAGAGACCAGAGGTGAACAGATTGGGCGATGAGTGTGCTCATCCCTGGGCAGGGACCAGGTGGTGACTGAGCAGGTGGGGCTTGGCTGGGGGAGGCGGCTCATCAGGGGCCTATTTCACCTCTGGTCTGCAGCGTCTTTCTCCCTGCTGCCTGGTCCCAAGTCCTGAGCTGCCCCTCTCTTCCACCATGATGTTCTGCATCACCTTGGACCCAAGGCAATCAGCCGTCTATGGACCGAGACCCAACGTAAACTTTCCCTCCCCTAAAATTGTTCTTGTGGGCCTTTTGGTCACAGTGGCGGAAATGCTGATTAACACATCATGTGATGGGGGCTGGAGCGGTGCCTCAGCGATTAGGGAGCTTGCCTGGCACGCACGAGGACATAAATTCGAACCCCAGCACCGCGTACACAATGAAGTGTCGGAGCAATGAAAGCCACATGAAATGCTAAATACAACTGATTCTCTCTCTCTCTCTCTCTCTCTCTCTACAAAACATTATCATCGGGCAGCTGAATGGTCTTTGCTTCTTTAATATATACTCCCTCCAACGTTAGTCACTGACACACTGATTTTTTCACAACTGTACTATTAATATTTTCTTTAAATCAACTTGAGTTTTAACTTCAGGTATAAAATTCTCAAATAGAAACCCTCAGACAACAGAAATTATAACTGGTAACATAAAAACACTGTGAATGCCACGTGTGACCGTCCAGGACGCGATTCTCCGCTGAATGCTAGAGTGATAGCTTTTGCGATTGATAGCTCAGGTTTGCTCTGGACGTTCATCAATTTCCACTGCCATTTATTTGCTTCATCTAGCATTGTAAGATGGAGATTACTCCATAAATATATTTAGTAATTGGCGAAACTGGCATTTTCTTTAGGTTCCAGGCAACCTTTAATGAGAATTGATGGTAAGATGAATACAGTAATAGGACTTCCAGAAGATTTTTAAATTTTATTTTATTTTTTAGGATTCATACCCAACCCTACTGAGAGTAATTATGAAATCTATTGCCCCCTTCAAAAATGTCTGCCCTGGGGCCGGAGCGGTGGCTCAGCGGTTTCGGCGCTTGCCTGGCAAGCACGAGGACCGGGGTTCAAACCCCAGCACCACATACACAACTGAGTGTTGGAGCAACTAAGGCCATGTGAAAAACTAAATAAAGTTGTTTCTCTCTTTCTCTGTCTCTCTCACTGTCCCTCTCTCTTTAAAAAAAAAAAATGTCTTCCCTATCTTTTGGGTTTGGTTTGGAGTCTGCATCTAACTTTCCTGACCAAACTCCTTGCCTTGAGTTGACTAAGTGTCTCCATGGTGGCGCCCCACACATCTCTGCACACTTTACCCTCTAACCCCCTTGCCAGTGGCGTTTTCGATCCCCCACGGTCTTCCTCAGCTGCTACTGACATCACGGGCCCTCATACAAAAACTGGCAATTTCACCCCATGCCCTATTTACCTGCTGAACCTGTCCCAAGGGTGAAATAAGACCTTATTGTAGAAGATCTTGCAGAAATGGGAAGCCGTATGGCAGATGGTATCAACTAAGACAACTGCCTGCATATTGAAATGATGTTAAGTGTCACACAGCACCCAGAGAGCCTGGGTCACCACCTTTGACATGCTGGTCAACCTTGGGGCAGTTACTATACCTCTCTGTGTTCTTCCTCTGTAAAATTCAGACAGCACCTACCAACGGGTATTGTGGATATTCAGGGGAATCAATACACATAAAATACTAAGAATGGTGCCTGGCACCATGAACAATAAGTGCTTGGAACATGTTGGCTATTGTCATTATTATTGTCCTCAAAGAACAGGAGCTAAAACAATGGGCTCTGAAGTCACAGAACTGTGACTCAAATCCCAACCCCAGGACTCACTAACGGTATGTAAACAGGTCATGGATTCGCTCAAGTTCTCTTCCTTGTGCCAAGGAAATGAAGTTTCTTTATCTCCCTAGCAAACCTGCTCTTTCACACAAGCCCTCACCCTCTGGGCAACAGGAAATGTGCAAAATAAACACCAAATCCTAGAAATACTTGTTTCCAGCAAACCTAGACTGCCACTCAAGTGTCAGATTCCTTGGGTAAGATCCACTCACTTAAGTATAAATGTGGTAATGAATTTCCACCCGGCCGTGCCCCACTCCAAGGCCAAGGCCGGGAGCACAACTCCCACCTGGGCTGAGATCACCTGGTAGCGCCCTGGGGAGGCAGAGGCCAGACTCCAGGGACATAGGGGACATGTGCACAAACCCAGGAGGGAGCACAGCCTCGATTTTGTCACCTACAGACGTCATTCTAGTGCCTTTTCTGGGAGCAGGTGGTGATGATCCAGCCAGTCCGAACCTCAGGGTTCTGTACAGGACCTCGGGTTGTTACCAATTCTGTGCCTGGGTCATTCTGCAGTGACCCATCAGTGCCTACACATCCCGAAATCTGTTTCAATGACCTGGAGATGTTCTCAGACGCCTTTCTAAATCTGCTGAATCTGGGTCATTTCTCGACCCCAAGCCCAGAAACAGGCAGGTTCCTGGCAGGACGGGGCTCCTCAAGTTCATGCACTTGGACACAGGAACATCCGGGTCCCTCCACACCAAAGGACACAGCAGGCAACTTAGGAAAGCTCCACAGTGGCCCTGCCCACTGGTCCTGCCTCGCCAGGCTGGGCAGCCAGCGACCCCAGAAGCTGCTTTGCTCAGCAGGGGCAGGGCAGCTGCACCACAGCTCCACCCAAGCCTGAACGTGCCCTCTCCTGAGCTCCCTGACCTTGTCCCTCATTCACCTGCTGCACCCTGAATTCCAGAGAAGGGAGATCGGGACCTTGAGGTCCACCCTTGCTCCTCTCACCCAGCAAGCCATGGCTGGAAGGAGAGGGCTACAACCTTCCTCACCACGTGTCACACATGCTGCTCCTAACCCAGGGAAGTCACAGCCCACCACGTGGTCTGATCTAAATCTTCTAGACATACTAAAAAAAAAAAAAAAAAAAAACATATCCTCCACCGCTTCTCCCTCCCGGTACCCTTCCTTCTAAAGCCTGGCTTTCTGCTTATCGTCTCACCCCTAAATCTTATTTTGCATGCCAGAAGCTGGTCAATTTATTTTTTCTGTCTTTGCCCCTGTCTGTTGTGTTGCTTCCATGTCCCACCAGAGGTGGATGAATGACTCGGGGCTCATCTGGGGAGTCATCAGACTCCAGAACAAGAAAGTACATTTTATATATCTCAAAATATCATCCCTCTTGCATTTACCACCCTGGGTAAGTTTCATAAATTTTTTTTTCCCAAACCTCAGTTTCATTATCTGGCTAAAAATAAATTATCATGGTCCTCAATGAGAAAGTAATTGGGAACAACTCAGATGTCATGTGCATACCAAGGTGTGTGAGCAAATGCTCTTAGCAGCCTTCTTTTTAATACTCTGAAATGGTGAACAGTTCAGACGCCCATCAACTGGTGGATGGGCAAAGACCAAACGATGGAACACCATGGCCAATAAAAATAAATGACACGTGGCACATTGTGGACGAATCTCTAAAATGCCACACTACCTGGAGGAATCAGACTCAAAGCACCCCATGTTCTGTGGTTCCACGTATTCACAATGCCTGAAAAAGACAAATACCTAGCAAGAGAGAATAAATCCAGGGCTGGGAGTGGGGCGGACTGACATCCACAGGATGGAGAGAGCATTTGGGGGTGATGGGAGTGTTTTAAAACTGCATTGTGATGATGGTTACAGAACACTATAAATTTCCCTGCGCCGTTGGACGGCACCAGCTCAGTGAGTAAATATGATATGTGGTTGGACATCAATAACGCAATTTTTAAAAGTGTGCTGTCTGTGTAAACACACACCGAAGACTAAACATTCAGGCCCCACACACACACACACACACACACATACACACACAAGTGCATGCACAGCATAAGCGCTTGAAACGTTTGGATCGCATTGACTGTCACATAATTAAAATGTTTATTACTGTTATTAAACCCCTCATTTCACATCATTTACATGGCTGCTGCCCTAAAATAATTCGGAAGTCTATTTATGTTTAGGGTGTATTTATTCACTTACAGCACCTTTTATCAAATGCTTGGTATCCTCAAAAATTCTAGGAACCGTGCAAAAGGTTATCAAAGGTCCTCGTTATTTTACTGCACTTCAGAACAAAAGGCAAAATACGCATTGCTAGAAAATTATTAGAATTCCCCACCAGTCTTTTGCCAGGTGCCAAAGCCAATTTTCCTAAATGTACTAAAAATAAATAAATAAAGATGAACGCATTCAGCGCACCTGCTTCACTCAGGTGCCGGAGCCTTTTATAGAATGTTAACCACTGCCTCCTCCCCCTGGGTTCGCACAAAGGATGCTCCTTCCTTGATGTTGAAAAGCAGAAGTGCATCACCTACTCAGGATTTATGGCTCTTTGGTGCATTAAGGCAGAGTCTGCTTAGACAGAGAGAAGACCGAGGCACAGGTACGCCTCTCATGCAAACTCACAAGCTTTTCAAAAGAAATTAGATGCGCTTGTCCTTCTGGTCTATGCTGTCCAGGGTTCAAGGTCTTATAGGGTTTCCTCTCTATGAGGCCAACTTCCCAAACTTATTCCTTTTGTCCCCCCACACTGATCCTCCAGGCAGCCAGGTTCCCACCCACCTGGCTTCCAGCATCCTTGCTCTCCTTTTGCCATCGCTTCCATGACAAATGCCTCTGTTCCTCTTTGTCCCACTAAGTGGTTGGCGACCTGGCCTAAGAGTCCTCTCTCGCTTCCACCCTTCCATCAGACTCCGTTCCTCACCATTCAGAGCAAGCCACTCTCTGATCTGCATTATTCTGAATATGTGGCATTAATTTTTTCTCCAGCAATGGTCAGATTTCAAGCCTCTCCAAGTCCATGACCGAGGCTCCTACCTCCTCGAGAGCCCTGGCTCTCGTCTGTGGGAATCGTCACCTGCTGTACCCTCCTTCAGGGGCTAGCACTCCTTGAGCAAGTGGCCTGCTGAACTGCCCATACCACGTAACTTCTCTCTGCCACTCTCTCTCCTGGTCCCCAGCGATGTCCTTGTCATCCGGAAACTTGTTAGCAATGCAGGTTCTCACGCCCAACCCCAGCTTGACTGGGTCTGAATTCTAAAGGTGGAGCCCAGCAATCTACAGAGTGACAAGCCCCCGGGGTGATTCTTTTCACGAGGCTTTCACTGCTGCGACACTTCATGGTGTACGTGGTGCTGGGGTTCAAAGCTATGTCCTTGAGCATGCCAGGCAGGTACAGTGACCTCTGAGCTACCGCTTCAGCTCCCCGACCCTCCACCATGATTCTGATGCACACTGCAAGTGGAGAACCAAAGTTAAGTGCCAGGGTGATGCGGATCTGCTGTAATTGACAGGGCAGCTACAACCCTCACCTTACCATGCTGCCCCCACATGTTCCTTTAGTCCCCTACACTGGTCCTCTAGGCCACCAGGTCCCATCTGGCTTCCCTGATCCATGCTCACCTTCTGCCATCACCCCCATGACAAAAGCCTTCATTCCTCCAAGTCCCACCAAGGGGTTAGCCACCTAACCTAAGAGTCCTTCTAGATTGTCCATGGCCACTTAAAAAGACCTCCGTCAAACAATGATATTGCGGCCTTTGAAGGTAAATGGATGGCAAAGGAAGAAATCATGCTGAGTGAAATTAGCTAAACACAGAGAGTCAAGGGTCAAATGTTTTCCCCCATTTGTGGAGGCTGGAGCTAAACCCAGGCTTTGGTGAAAGGTAGTCAAATTCATGTGTCAGACCCAGCTAAGACATAGCAACACATAATGTAGGGCAACCATAGATATGTTGGGGAGTGGAGCGGGGAGGGGAAAGTTGGGGGTAGGCAAAGGGAGGGAGAATACAGAGGGATCTAGGAGACAATCAATAATGTAGCATAATCTGTACCCCTCTGAGAAATCCAAAAAATACTTATGCAATCACTTAATTCTGGAAAACTCACAATCTAACCATTTATATCACTCGTAGGGGTGAAATGTAGAAGAATCAAGAGACTGGGATATGGGAAAAGTGGGGGTAATTCTGGTTTAAGAACATATGCATACCATGTTGTTACTTCATATGCATTTATAATTGTACAATAATTCAACTCCTTAATAAAAAATTTTAAAAAGGGGCTGGAGCGGTGGCATGCGCGATACATGGGTTCAAACCCCAGCACCCACGTACGCAACTAAGTGTCAGAGCAACGAAAGCCATGTGAAAAATGCAATAAAAATTGATTATCTCTCTCTCTCTCACTGACCTTCTGTCTTTAAAAAAAAAATTAAAAAGACCATTAAAAAAAGACCTCTGTCACCCTGCAGACATTGTGCCTTTATTGTACCCAGACAACCACAAAATAAGGAAACAAGGGAATCAACTTGCTAGCTTCCCAAACTGTTTCCCGAGCTGAGCTGACACTATTAACAATCATCATCAGAGATGCAGACGGGATGGGACAGATCCCTTCGGGGAAACACATCTTGGCTAGTGCTCCACAGAAAGAGGGGTGGGAAAGAGTCAGCCTTGGCAGATGGAGAAATTCCCACGAAGCAGGAAAGAATTTTCTGCAAAGCTTAGCATGTCTTGGAGAGTGGAATGCAGTGCTTTTAAAACATTTTAATTTTTTTAAAAGTGGATAAGGGAATATACATAGTCTTTTCCAAACAGAAGAACAAAATAGATAACATTAGTAAAATATAAAAATATTTTATTTTTCATGTTTAATAAATCATTTAAAGGTTTTTTTAGCATTAGTAGAATATAAAAGATTTTCATTTTTAATGTTTAAGAAATCATTTAAAGGTGCTTGCTTTAACATTCAGAACCTTTGAGAAGTTAGTTTTTTGTGATCTAAAAAACAATGTACCTAAAAAATCTTGTAGAAAGAAAATGATAGTGGAAGTTAACGTGTTTGCTTCAGACATGAGTTTTTACAGATGTCGGGAACTGATGGATTTATTCTTTTATCTTTGGGGTCTCAGGGAATGAAGAATCACAAGCATTTATTGAGCACCTCTTGTATGGGAGGTTGTACGCTAAGAGGTGACCGCTACCTCCACCAGCAGCCACCATCATCTCTTACTGCAAGAGCCTCCTGATGGCTTCTCCAGGAACAGAAGCACCCTTCCTGTCCTGCTTGCAGTAGCCCAGGACACTTCCAAAGCATGACTCAGCTCGTGTCACTTCCACAACAAGATGTCCCTCATACTTGGAAAAAGTCCAATGTCCTAACCTTGACCAACTCAGCCCTGGGTGAATGGCCCCTCTATAGTTTAGATCCAAAGTGCCCCCCAAAAGCTCATGCATTGAAGACTTCGTCCCCAAGGCAGCCATGTTCGGAGGTGGGGTCTCTGGAAGGTGATGGTATCATGAGGCTCTGGCCTCACTGGTGAATTGATCATGGATGGACCCATCATTTAATGGGCTTTTGGAGGCCTTTTGGAGGATGTATGTCCTTGGAGGCATGCCCTGGAAGGGTGTACCTTATTCCAGGACCCCCCCTTGTTCACTCTCTCTACTTCCCAGCTGCCGTGAGGTGAACAGCTTTGCTCCATGATGAATTTCCTGTTGTGAAGTTTTGCCTCACCATGGGCCCAGACACACTGGAGCCAACCAACCATGGACTGAAGTCATGAAGCAAAACAAAACTCTCAAATCATTTAAACCTTTTTGATTTCTTCAGGTAGTTTGTCACAGTAACAGAAAACTTACTAACACAGTCCTCTTCCCCCACTGCATCTGAATTCTGCCCTCCCCACTCCACACCAGCCCTGGTTGCTTCTAAATGCAAGCAGATCAGCAAGATTTATGGCTTATCTAATGGGTGCAATAGCTCACTTTACAAGTGATTTCCTGAAGAGTTGGAGAATACTCACTAACCTTTTTCCATGAACAAGCAAAATAATCACTACTATTAGAAATGCAGTTTGCTCATTAAGCCAGAATCACATGTCATGTATTGATATCACCAACAGTGTTGCTTGCTTATGGTTTGTTCTAATGAGGTAACATTATAAAAATACTCTCATTTTAACACCTTTTATAGGATAAAATTATTTTTAAAACACCCTCTTGGTATGAATTGTCCCCTTGGCATCTTTTTATACATTGGACTTATTAGCTAACTTAGCTTTTAGCACCAACCAAGACCCATTGGTGAAATATTAACTAACTGTTGTGCAGAAATGCCCTACAGAACCTAAATCAGGGTGTGGTTTTCAAAGGTATCACATGAAAATATATCTAAGGGGACTGGGGTGAAGCTCAGAGGCAGAGAGATTGGCTAACATGCCCAAGGACCCTGGCTAAATCCCCAGCCCTGCAAACATATATGTGTGTTCATGTATCATATGTGTATATATATATGTAAATGTACATGTATGTTTGTATATATATATATATATACATACATATCATAAAAGTAGAAATATGAGCCTTCATTAATTGATCTTGTATATTTTGGTGTCCCTTCTATGCACCTATCCAGAGTAACAAGGGGCTGGGTGGTCTGTATGAATTCCCATCTCCATGGGAGAGGGACATGCACAGAAAGGAATCTCCATGCCATGCCAGGGGAGTAGGACTTTTCTGGTAGGGATCAGTCCTCTCATCCTAAGAATGACTTCTACTATTTGGACTGAAACAGTTTCAAAGTTTCCTCTGGGTTAATAACAAGAAGCACCCTGCTCCCAGCCTGGCATCAAAGATGGAACAAGCTTCACCCCATCATACCCAGTTAACATTCCTCAGGATCAGAAACTGAAGGGCTGCCACCAAATGTCACATAGAGAGGGATTCTGAGTCCTTGATGGCTGTAAATCCACCAGTTTTTAAGGCCTGAGCATTAAATCTCCACCCAAGTTAGATGGTAATTCAGAAACTCCTACTGAGTTGTATCCACTGATTAGAACCATCTTACAGATACAGAATTGCTTAGAAGTGCAACCAACAGTTAAATGAGATAAATGTTGAGCAAATCGTTTAGTAGACTCAACCTAAGATAATTTTAAAAGAAAAGGGGGCCAAAGGAAGTGCCTGAGCTGAGCAGCAGACAAGCAGTCCAATGAGAAATACCTTGCCCACACGGACAGAGGAATTTGCCATCTTTGGCAGACATCATGACAGTTTTCTTAGGGCCAACATGGACAGGTGGACCCTGAGTCTGTGTCTTTTCTATGCTTTGTATATAGTACCAAAATTGGCCAAGAGAGAGGCTCAATGTATCTGTCACAGGCTGGATTGAATTTGTGCACCAGGCTAGACTTCAGACTTCTATCTAGCAATACTTTATCCCACTCAAATACCTACATCTGTTGTTTTTCATTTTCAACACTAAATGAGCTATTTAAGGGCTGATTTATTCCCTTATTTATTTCACATGACTAAGAATGGTGTGTAAAAGTGGCTAAATATTTTTAAAAACTTACTGTTGAGTAGTTCCCATGTTTCTACAAAAACATCTGCATCCCACACTGCAGGGATGAAAGAAAAATGGAGCAGAACCCCTTTTTTAACAGGAAAAAGAAAATCCAAATGGGTGCACAAAGTAGCCAAAAAAATCTGGAAGGAGCAGTGTGGCCTTTTACAAAGAAAAGCAACAATAATGTACTGTTTTTAAACAGAGAAAATATCTCTTCAAAATCTAGCTTTTAAAAAAGGTCAGAGAAGTTTAAGGTTTACTCAAGTGTAAATGTCAATTGGAATAAGTGATACCTGAGAGAAAATGGGGAGCCCACTGACCTTTAATCCAAAAGAAGGCTAGAAATGATGCCGAGGAAGGGCAAAGGGAGGAAATAGTTTAGATTCTGAACAAGTAAAAGAAAGAAGAATGCAAAAAAAAATCTTATTAACTTTAAAATGTTAGTTCTACACGCAGAAAACTTTTAGTGGCAAATCTATGCCCAATCAAGTGACTCTGTTGGTCACTGAGTAACTTTTTTTTTTATTCATTCAACATATTCTTACATATTGGAGGGAATCATTGTTACATATTCATGAATAAATGGTTATTAACAAAATAAGTTAAGGCTGATCCTAGTCCAGGTTCTCCCCCTTTGACCACTCCCTGCTCCCAGTCTCACCTGCTTTACCCCCATGTTAGTTGGGCTTCTCATGGGTGTTGAGGGCTCCCAGCTGCATTGATAACGCCCCTACTCCCTCCCTCCAGCTGCATTGATAACCCCCCTAATCCCTGCCTCCCCTTCCTGCCCCCTCCCTTCTCCCTCTAACTTCATAGGCAAGGTTCCTCTTGTTCATGTAAAAATTCACCTATGTTGAGTTTATTTTTGAGCTTAGCTAACCTTTAATCTGTCTTAGATTTTACTCTAGCTTCCACTTATGAGAGAAAACATTTGGCCCTTAACTCTCAGAGTTTGGGATGTTTCATTGAGCATAACTTTTTTCCATCTCCATCCATTTGGCTGCAAATGCCATGATGTCGTTCTTTCTAATATCAGAGTAGAACTCCATTGTATACATATATCATAGTTTTTGAATGCACTCGTACAGTGAGGGGCATCTGGCTTAGTTCCATTGTTTAGATATAGCAAATTGAGCTGCTATAAACATTAATGTAGCTGTGTTTCAGTAGCATGCTGAGTCTAGCTCTTTTGGGAAAATACCCAAGAGTGGGATAGCTGGGTCATAAGGTGGTTCCAGCCCTAGTTTTTTGAGCAGTCTTCACACTGCTTTCCAGAGTGGTTGTACAAGCTTGCAGTCCCACCAACAGTGTGAAAGTGTTCCTTTCTCTCCACACCCATCCAGCATCTGTTATTGTTCATACTTTTCATTTTTGCCACTCTGATAGGAGTGAGGTAGAATCTCAGTGAAGTTTTGATTTGCATTTCTCTGATTGCTAGTGATGTAGAGCACTTTCTCATATATTTATGGGCTTTTCGGACTTCCTCCATTGAGAAATTTCAGAAGGCTAATACCTAAAATACCCAAAGAACTCAAAAGACTGAACACGAAAACTACAAATAATCCAATCAGTAAATGGGCTAGGGAACTAAACAGTCACTGAGTAACTTAAACTAAACTCCAGAACTTGGTCTTTTCTTGATCATATTGATGGAGGATAAGTTGATGGGCTTTGGTCTTTCCAAACCTGTTGCTGGAGCTGAGAAGCAAGTATATCCCATCCAACTGGGGGGTCTTGGCATATTTTGATCCTTAGTAAGAAGATGGGGTTTCATTATGGCAACCCATGGCAGAGCTGAATGAAAAAAATCTCTCCATGAACATTGGGAGAAGTGCCTTACTGTTAGGTGGGTGAACAGCAAAATTTAACCATAAATTCATCACTATCCAAGTAAGGAAGTTTAGTGACACAGAGCCATGGACAAGCTGAAAGTACAAGAAATCCCAAATAATAATTTTTCAGTGCTAGCTACCCAGCCAGTAGGCTGGGGATTCTCCCCGGAGGGGAGGAAGCTGCACACACATAAATAAACTCAGATGCAGCAGTGTGTGCTCAGTGAAGGCTGGGCATGGGGCTCTGGGGCAAGTAGGGACTTTAAGACACCAAAGAGTAGGGTGATAACAAACCTAGGTGAGCTCAGTTTAGGATGGCCACTCTCTTTGAACAGCAAGAGTCCCTTAGAGCTGCATCAAGATCCAGCAGCTTTTCTGGGATCCCAGATGAAGTGGGACAAGAGTTTGGGCAGTCAGACACTAAACAGCCCAACAGTGTGACTCAGGTGCCCCTACAGTCTGTTCTTATAGGAAGCAGGGAAGGTGAATATTTGCACCCCCTCTACAGGAGAAAATTACTGGGAGGCCTCCTGGGAATCTCACTACTAGCTGAGATCATCAAAACTCATTCCCTCCAACAAACTCAACTGGGAAGTGACTCCACCTAGAAGTCAGTTATGAACATATACCCCCATGGCACATTTTTACTTCAGCGGTAATAGTTCATAAACTTCCCACCTCCTTTTTTTTTTTGTTGTTCTTCTTCTTCTTCTTCGAATTGGGGTCCCTTGGTGTATGTATTTGTGTCTGTGTGATTTTTGTTTGTTTTTTACTGTTGCTGTGTTTTTTTTATATTGGTCTGCTGTGTCCATATTGCTGGGGTTTGACCTGTGGCTCTCTGCAATATTGCAAACTAGTGCTCAGTCTCCATGTGCTGAAAAGACCCCCAGTCTCTACCACCCACTTCTTCCCTTTACTCTGTCAATTCCTAAACTCTATTCTGATCTCTCCCATCCTTACTCAAAGTCATTACACCATTCTCATCTCACGTCTATCTTTTCCTTATTTTTAGGAGAATAGCCTACATCATCTCTACTACCTTGTAGCTTTATATCCTAATTCACAAGTTCCACACAACCTACCTACCTCATTCTCTTTGCTCTCTAGACTTTTTTCCCCTCACTTACAGAGGTCCTGGTGAATGTCATACCTGAAAATGGTTGTTTGCTTGTGAACCAAATTGGGGTGCCAGCCATTGAACTGTGCTACTTAAATTGTACCCCAGCCCAACTAAGCAAAGAGATAAAAAGCTCCAATACCATCAACAAAGTCCCCAAGAGAATTATTCATTGTTGGACCTCAAGCCACATTCACTGTAACTGAAAATAAGGAGAAAGGGAAACAATCCTCAACCTCAACCCCACAGCTCTCCATCCAAAGAATCCATGGTTCAGGATCCTAGATGAAAACCTAGAAAACTTTATCAACAAAATGATTACTAATTCAATTAAAGAATTAAAAGAAGATTTAAGGAAAGAGATAAAAGAGCAATTTCAGGAGATGAGAGATCACATATATAAAGAGCTAGACATTCTCAAAAGAGATATAGCAGAGCTCTTAGAATTGAAAACTACTGTCAACCAAATCAAAAGCTCATTGGAAGATACTAGTACCAGAGTAAACTCAGCAGAAAATAGAACCTCAGCTTTCAAAGAATGAACATCAGACAATGAAGACAGGCTGAGTAACATTGAGTTCAAGGAGGACAGACAAGAAAAGAAGGTATTGAGCATGATCAGAACTTCCAAGTAGTATTTGACAAGATGAGAAGAAATAACATGAGAGTAATTGGAACTGAAGAAAACATTGATCAAAAAACAAAGGGCATTAAGAATATTCTGAGTGAAATTGCCAAGGAGAATTTTCTCCATATCAGAATTGATCCAGAAAATCAAATTCAAGACACCTATAGGACACCAAACAGCCCTAACCAAATGAGAAATTCACTGAGACACATAATTTATAAAATGAATAACAGAGAAATCAAGGAAAGAATCCTAAAATCAGCAATGGAAAAATACCAAATCACGTTCAGAGCCAGAACAATAAGGATTACTATGGATTTCTCAGGTTAGACAATAAAGGCCAGGAGAGCATGGAATGATATTTTTCAAATTTTGAAAGAAAATAATTTTCAGCCAAAGATACTATACCCTGCAAAAAACATCCCCAAATTAACATGGAAGACATTGAAATTCTAAACCAACCAATCTGAGATAGCAAAATCAAAACAGCAATCAAAGGCCTTTCAAAAAAGAAAATCCCAGGACCTGATGGATTCAGGGCAGAATTCTACCAGATCTTTACAGAAGAATTAACACTGATCCTCTACAAGCTTTTCCATGAAAGTGAAGGGGATGGAACCCTCCCAAACACTTTTTATGAAGCCAATACAACCCTCATACCAAAACCCAACAAAGACACATCAAGAAAAGAAAACTACAGACCAATTTCCCTGATGAACATAGATGCAAAAATCCTTAATAAAATTCTAGCTATCCGGATCCAAAAATACATCAAAAAGATAATACATCATGATCAAGTGGGCTTCATTCCAGGAAGGCAGGGCTGGTTCAACATAAGCACATCAATAAATGTAATTCACCACTTAAACAGAATTAAAAATAAAAATCACATAATCATCTCAATTTAAGCATAAAAGGCCTTTGATAAAATTCAGCACCTATTTATGCTCAAAACTCTGGAGAAGATAGGGATCAAAGGAAGATACTTTAATTTTGTAAGACCCATTTATGACAGACCCATAGCCAACGTTATGCTTAATGGAGAAAGACTGAAAGCATTTCCACTGAATTCAGGAACAAGACAAGGATGTCCACTTTCAACACTCTTATTCAATATAGTCCTTGAAACCCTACCTAGAGCTATCAGACAAAAGAAGGAAATCAAAGGAATTTGTATAGGAAAAGAGGAAGTCAAGTTGTCCCTATTCGCTGATGACATGATCCTATACCTAGAAGACCCAATAAACTCGATCAGAAGACTCCTAGAGCTTATAAATGATTTCAGCAAAGTGGCTGGCTATAAGATCAACACTCATAAATCATTAGCTTTCCTACACTAGAACAACAAGTCCTCTGAAAAAGAAATTAGGAAGTCTGTCCCATTCACAATACCCTCAAAAGAATAAAATACTTGGGAATAAATCTAACAAAGGATACAAAGGCTCTCCACAATTAAAACTATCAAACATTAAAATAATAAATTGCAGAAGACCTGAGTAGATGGGAAAACATTCCATGTTCTTAGTTAGGCAGAATCAATATAATCAAAATGGCCATTCTACCCAAAGCCCTATACAGATTTAATGCAATCCCCATCAAGATACCAATGTCATTCTTCACAGACATAGAAAAAGCAATTGTCAAATTCATATGGAACAACAGAAGGCCCAGAATAGCCAAAACATTACTAAGAAAGAAAGAGGAAGCAGGAGGTGTCACAATTCCTGACCTGAAATTATACTATGGGGCTATAGTAATAAAAACAGCATGGTATTGGTATCAAAACAGAAATGAAGACCAATGGAACAGAATAGAAGATATCAAGACAAACCCTCAAATCTCTAGCCATCTAATATTTGATAAAGGGGGCAAAAGCATAATGTGGGAAAAGGACAGCCTGTTCAACAAATGGTGCTGGACAAATTGGACAGCATATGCAGACAACTGAAATTAGATCCTTACCTCTCACCCTGCACAAGAATCGAATCAAAATGATTTTAGGATCTGGAAATTGAACCAACAAATATACAATTGCTTGAAGAAAAAGTAAGATCAAAACTACATGACATAGGGGTCAGCACCGCCTTCCTTAATAAGACTCCCATTGTGTAAGCATTAAAGCCAAGAATACATGAATGGAATGGCATTAAACTAAAAAGCTTCTGCACAGCTAAAGAATTAGTCAAGAGTGTCAAGAGAGAACCTACAGAATGGGAGAAAATCTGCTACACCTCAGACAGTATGCTAATATCCAGAATATGCAAGGAACTCAAAAAATTGAACACCAGGAGTCAGGAGGAAAGAGAAAGGGGAAATACTTAGGAAAAATATTGCCAAATTATTTTGCTATATTTTACGCACAGATGAATAGGTAAAAGCCAATTCTGCCATTATGTATAATGAGCCAATTAAAAATATGAAAAAAGAAAAAAATTGAACAACAAAACCACAAATAATCTAATCAATAAATGGGCTAGGGAGCTAAATAGAAATTTCTCAATGGAGGAATTCCAAAAAGCCCATAAATATATGAGAAAATGCTCTACATCACTAGCAATCAGGAAATGCAAATCAAAACTTCACTTTGATTTCACCACAATCCTGTCAGAGTGGCAAAAAAGAAGTATATGAACAATGACAGGTGCTGGAGAGACTGTGGGAAGAGAGGAACACTGTCACACTGTTGGTGGGACTGCAGGCTTGTACAGCCACTCTGGAAAGCAGTGTGGAGAATCCTCAAAAAACTAGGGCTGGAACCATCTTATGATCCAGCTATCCCACTCCTGGGTATTTTCCCAAAAGAGCTAGAATCAGCATATTTCAGATATTCAGCTTCCTCAATGTTTATAGCAGCTCAATTTTCAATTGGAACCAAACCAGATGCCCCTCACTGGATGAGTGGATTCAAAAACTGTGGTACATATATACAATGGAATACTACTCAGCTATTAGGGAAAACGATATCAAGGCATTTGCAGCCAAATGGATGGAGATGGAAAAAATTATGGTAAGTGAAATATCCCAAACTCAGAGACTCAATGGCATAATGTTTTCTCTCATACATGGAAGCTGGGATACAATAGGAAACTAGACTGAAAGTTGGCTAAGCTAATAAAAACCTCAACATGGGTGAATTTTTTACAAGAGGAAGGGGAACCTTGGCTATGATGCTGGGGGAAGAAGGGGGTGGTGCAGGGAGAGGGGTGGGAGTAGGAGGGACATCAAGGCCGCTGGAGGGAGGGAGTAGGGGGAATCAACCCAGTGGGGAACCTTCGACTTCCATGAGAAGCCCAACTAACACGGGGGTAAAGTAGGGGAAACATGGGATCAGGGGGAACTCAAAAGGGGGAGATCATGAACTGGCATCAGTCTTGGCTTGCTCTGTCATTATGCATTTGTTCATGATTATATGGCAAAAAAAAAGAAGATG
>PVKS010039809.1:6312-17115 GCA_004027875.1 Aplodontia rufa | reverse complement strand
CCAACAAGAGGATGCTTGCGCGCTTGTTTGCCCTCCCTTACTACTGGATGTGCGGGCTGGACCACGAGAGCGAAAGCAACTGACTGGGAGCGGCTGTGAAGGACAGACTGCGGGGAGACTGTCCCCACCCCAGCCCAGGTGCTGACAGCGGGGTGTAGTCTGTTCTTGAGCTTAGTGTATTGCAGTCCTGCGCTTGTCATTGCTGTGTGGGCCTGCAATTCCTCCACTGGAGAAGGTGGCGGCTGGACAGTGGATGAGGTATCAGGGATTCCTCCAGCCTCTTACCTATGTCCCCACTTCCCCATCCTTTCTCTTTGTGCTCTTTATTACTGATTGATCTCTTCCTTACTAGAATCTACGTTCCATGAAGGAATGGTCTTGTCAGCAGGATTCACCTCCTAACACCTCCTACCTATCACAGTAGATACCAATAAATATTTTGGGACAGAACGACACAAATTTTTATTCTGACTCTAATACTACACAGCTCTAAAACAAGACTAGGGCCGGTTGCGATGTTGCACGCCTGTAATCCCCACAGTTGGAGAGGCTGAGGCAGGAGGATCTCAAGTTCAAAGCCAGCTTCAACAATTTAGTGAGGCCCTAAGAAACTTAGCAAGACCCTGTCTCAAAAGGAAAAAGAAAAAAGAAAAAGGGGTGGAGGGTGGAGATGTAGCTAAGCGATCCTGGGTTCACTCCCTGGTACCAGGAAAAAAACAAACAAACAAACAAACAAACAAAAAAAAACAGGGCAGCACTACTCCAGGCCAGGCTGAGGAAAACGGTGGGTGTGTGGCCTCATGACTAACCTCACAGGTCTACCCTAGATTTTGTATGGTCAATTTAGCTCTTGCCTCAAATTATTATTATTGTTATTTTTGGTAATTAGTTCTTACAAGTGTCTATCATAGAAATTCATTTTCTGAGTATTTTTAGTCACAATTGACCCAAATAGGGTGGAGTTCTTTGTGTTCCTGTAGCTACTAAGCTTGTCACCTTCTGAACTTAATTCATGATCAATGAAGTGTGACTTTCAAGTGTGGAAAAACAAGATCGGGTGGAGTCTTATCCATAGAATTAATGACATTAATTAAGAGCATGTGTAGAATTGAAAAACTGTGAACACTCATACCCTCAACTTATAAACAAGGAAACAGTGGGCCAGAGACGCTAAGCTATCTGACCTGTGGCACTTCTATCTTCTAGTCACTTCTGTGTAAGAGTGACTCAGTGCACTAGAATCTGGTGTACTAGGGTAAGGTAAAGCAGCCACCCTCTTAAATTTGGCGAAAGAACACTTTTTAGATAAGTCCAATGTTTCTATCTTACACAGGGTAGAAAAAAATTGATATGGCTCATCATCCCAAGACATGATGCCCATTAAAATATCTTTAGGTAAATCGAAAGAACAATGGATTTGAAACACACTTTGATAGCTTATTAAGATTTTTTTCCAATGGGGTGGGGGGAAAAGTAGTCCTAACCTCCTCACAGTGGTTTTCAAGCTTCGTATACACCAATAAACCCCGAGATACTTGAAAGAATGCAGTTTTCTAGGCTGCAGATACCCTTACTTTGCCTTTGCCATTTTTTTTTTTTGTACCAAGGATTGAACCCAGGGATGTTTAACCACTGAGCCACACCCCAGCCTTTTTTATTTTTTATTTTGAGACAGGGTCTTGCTAAGTTACTTAGGGTCTTGCAAAGTTGCTGGGGCTGACTTTGAGCCTGTACTCTTCCCACCTCAGCCTCCTGAACTGCTGGGATTACAGGAGTGAACCACTGAGACTGGCCCCTTATTTATTATTCTTTTAAACAGCTACCCCAGGGAATCCACAAACAGATTTTCTTTCTTCTTCTTTTTTTGCTATTGAAAAGGATAGAGACCTAAAATACCTTTAAAAACAATTAATTAATAATTACAAGTAATTAATAAATAAATATTTAAATTACTCCAAGAGATCCCTTACGTATTCATATTGAGATTCCTTATTCAATTCTCAAGTTGCAGATAACTTGCTAGGTTCTAATACTTGGAGAAAAGATATCTTTTTTTTCTAGGAGACAGTTCAGATAAATTAATAGAACTGTTCCATGAATATATTTAGATGTTGCTCAAATACTCTGTTCAAAAAATGTCAGATTATAGGACATAGTCAAATAAAAGAATGGCATTCATTCATCCGTTCAGTTATTGAACATCTAGGTATTCAGTGTCTTCTTTGTGCCCAGCCTGTGCTGGCTGCTGGGGATACAGTGATGAACAGGACAGACAAGACTTCTAACCTCGTGAAGGACCAGTCTTAGCCTCTCTGAGTCTTATTTTCTCCAACTGTAAGACGGGTATAATGACAGCATCTACCTTGTGGATTTTTTGTGTTAAAGTATGTAGTATAATGCATGCCAAATGAAGACGTGATATATGCTACCTATTAAGACTGTCCTTCACTTATGCCTCCGTATCCTGAGGGACAATGGTGGATAGGTATGTAGTGGTGGCCATGAAAATGTACCTCAGAATTTTCCAACAACAAGGAACTTAGCTGTCCAGTTCTTCTATTATAGGTTCTTTTTAATGATAAACTCAGCTGGATGCTGATGAATTTAGTTCTTAGGAGAGACCACTGGACTCTAGACCACTCTATAAGGGTCTGTGGCTTCCAGTGGGGAAACACTCATCTTCCTTGCACAATTATAAGGATAGGAAGAAAAGGGTTAAAAGAAAGTTAAGAAGCTATCCCCTTGAGGATGTTTGCAACAATTGGAGGGGAAAGACGCAGGAGGAAGCTGGGGGTGGTGCTTTCTGTGGTCCTGGCTGTGAAAATCATCAGGGGAGCAGAGGGCTTTGCCGCCCTCCTTGCCAGAGCACAGGACCCAGAACTGTAGAGCAGAGGGTCCCTTTGTTTGGAAGTTTGTTTTGAACGCTGAGACTCCAGATGGAGATAAATAAGTCCCACTTGGAAACACGTAAATGTTCCCATTTGTTGGAAAGCCATGTGGCAAAGCCATCGGAAGACAGATTTTCTACCTTCTTTGAGGGGAAAGAGGAAGCCTCTGGGGGCCGGTTTCACCTCTGACCATTGGCTCACCCTCCCAGGTGGCTGCTGGGCTGCCCACTTAGCTTCTCTTCCCTTCTGCTGACTTCCCATCCCCAATGTAGTCGTCTCTAGCCCTGCTCACACCCTATGTCTGTTGTTGCTATCCTTGACTAATGCAGCCTTGGGCTGTCACTTTCTCTCTTCTTGCTTTTCTCTCCCACCCCTCCTGCTGCATCCCACACTTGGCTCTGTCACATCAGCCTGCCTCTCCACAGCCCACTCCTGAGCTGTGCCCATTTGTCGATGAGCAAGTACTCCTTCATCCTCACCATTATACAGTGTCCTTCCGGTCTCCAGGGGTGGGCTGGGGAGGGCGTGTGGCCTGATGACTCTACTTGCCAGTCCTACACCACGGATACACCTCAGCAAGACTGAGTACTTTCATTTTTGAAAA
Organism: Aplodontia rufa; assembly: GCA_004027875.1. Lineage (NCBI taxonomy): Eukaryota > Metazoa > Chordata > Mammalia > Rodentia > Aplodontiidae > Aplodontia > Aplodontia rufa. Next base: position 13,623 of record PVKS010039809.1, on the reverse strand, counting down.
AGGCATATATTTGTTATCAACATGAGATGGATCTACATATGGCATGTTAATCATCGTACATGAGAAATAAAAGGAAATTGTAGAAAAACATATATAGTATATTATTTATATATATGGACATATGTACTGTATGTAACATATAATACATAACACATCGTATGTAGACCACACACAATATATCATATAAAATAATTGAATCATTTACCCATAAAGAGGATCCCATATAGATATCCTATGCACCTGCAGATGGTTCTCTATTTACTCCAGGGTTCCATATCTGCAGAGTCACTCTACCAGTTAGAATTTATTTGGAAAAAATGCTTCTGTACTGAGCATGTATGAACTTTTTTCTTCTCATTATTCCCCTAAACAATTCAAGGTAGCAATACTTTTCTAGTATTTAATTGTATTAGGTGTTAGGAATAATCCACAGGTGATTTAAAGTAGGAAAGGATATGCATGGGTTATTTGTAAATACTATGCTCTTTTATATAAGGGACTAAAGCATCTGTGGAGTTTGGTATGTGAAAGGGTCCTGAACCAATCCCTTGCCAATACCAAGGGATGACTGTGTATCTATGGAGCGTAGCTGAATGGATACTCTTAATTGCTAAGTCCTTGGATCAAGGTGAATTTCTGGACTACGTAGGTTTAAAAGAATTACTTGTACAAGTATAAGATGGGAGAGATGTTGGTAGACATTTGAAGAAGAATTAAGTTGTTTATTTCTTCAATTTTTAAAGCTCATTCAGTCTTTTCTTTATCCAGAGCATCTGTTCTGTGCCAGGCACTGTGTCGCACCTGCACTGGAGAGGAGATAGCACGTCAACGAACACAGGCTTATGATTACCATCTGTAAGGTAGGTAAAGAAGGGGCAGAGTGGACACTAAGAGAGGAACATCTCCATTAGCAGGTGACATTTGAATTGAGGCTGAAGAAGGGGAAGAGGAGCCATTCTTGGTGTTGGTGTGGTCTTGAATGGAAGGAAAGGGAATAGGACGAAGGAGCAAAAGAAAGATCCCCAGGGATTTGAGGTGGGACCCAATGCCATTGGTGAGCTTAATGGCTCCATGTGGAAGAACTGAGTGTGTGCAGACGGTCATGGAAACCACACTCTCAGGACTAATGGGTCTGGGATCAAGGTGGTTCTGCTGGGCTGGGAGGTTGGGACTCTGGTTGCTCCCCTGGGGGACTATTAATTTGTGCAGAGACTCAAGCCCTGAGCAGAGTGGACTCCCTGAAGATGGTTCTTTGCTTGGTGTTCCTGAACTCCATGTCTACCTCCTCAACATCCTCCTCCCCACCCTGGTGCTGGTGGGGTTGGGGACCCCACAACTCATTAGAATTGGAAGAGTTCAGACCTGTTTTTCAGCCTGAAACAATTTCATGATGGGGCTATGCTTTCCCATTTGTTCCTCACGTTGGTTTGTGGGAAAATATTGAAAAAAACAAAATCAAAGTGGTTCCCAAGGTCTTTGGGATTCTTCTGGGGGAACAAAGGATGTAGCTTTGATATTAGAAAGCTGGGGTTGCTGTGGGGCAGCTTCAGGCAGATGGTCCCACTGCAGGGTCCCGTTGAAGTCTTGTAGTGGTGTCCATCTACAGCCAGAGTGCCCTTCCAACAGTCACTCTTCCAGCAGAAAGAAGGAGCTGAGACGCAGCCAGTGGGGGCAGGAATTTGGCAGTTGGGAATGCTGGCTCATCCCTGCCATTCTGGACCAGCCTTTGGGCTCGGTTTCCTTCTTGGCAGAACCAATCTGAAGGGGGGTGTCAGGGAGCATTCTTCCCTTCCTCCAGCTTCCTCTGAGCTCCTCCATCATTGACCACCCTGGTTGGTCACTAAGGAGGCTCACCTTGTCTCATTCCCCTCACTCTGGCTTCCTGAGCAGGGGAAATTCCAGAAGTTTCAGTGAGTTTGTTCATCTTGAGAATGTTGCACTCACTTGTTATTTATACCTGTTTGGTTCTTTTCCTTTTTCTTTGTAAAGTTATAACTTCCACATCTTCTAAGTCCTAGCTCAATTGCCACTTCTCTAGGAAGGACCAGTCTATTCAAAGTATCCTGCAGTGTCTCTTTAGTCAATTGGTGGAGCAAAATCTTCTGATACCCAATGGACTTTTTCATTTCTTCTTAGAGTTCAATTAATTAATTCTCATGCCCTCTTCCTCCAACCTTGTTTCTCCTCCCCTCCTCCCTCTTTATCCACTTGGTTGCTCGTTCTTTTTCTTTTTCTTTTCTTTTTAGTGTGGAACCAGTTTCTTTTATTATCTTTGAGCAGCTTATGGGAGCCACTTAGATGCTCTTTAAGACGTAAATTCTGTCCCTGAATATGGTCTCTCATTAAATCCTTTAGAACCTGATAGGATGAATGATTCTTTTACCTGCTGAGGATTACAAATAGTTCTTCCCTGCCATGTGACACGGAAGTCTTATGTTGCCCTGTGCCAAGAGAAAAGTTCCAGGTTTGCCCTCATTCCCTGCCCATGTGATCTTGGGCAACCAACTAACTCTTTTTGTCTCAATCAGCTGTAATGAACAATATTTATTGCATACTGTTATAATTTATATAATCATCATTTTTTATCTATTGCTCAAGGTTGATCCAGGAATGAAATAAGGATAATTGGGGTGGGGGTCTTGGGGGGTAATTCTAATATTCAGATTATATATATATATATATATATATATAATATTTTTTCATTAGAAGCATGTTTGATTGTTCAACAAATAAATTTCTTAATAAAAAAGAAATAGAGTGTTCTGTAAACTCAAGTATATGCAAAGTTGATTGTGGTTACTTTTCTGTCATCTTATTATAAATTAGTGATTTAGGCTTAGGCACTTACACAGAATTTGCAAGAGGTGACAGCATATCTCCTAATATCAAGGAAGGGCATGGAAAAGGACAAGCAGGAGTTTGTGGCTATGTATGTGCTTGTCATTTCCCCAGGAACACCCTTAAAATGCATTCTTCCGTTTGGAGTCGCACATTGTGACCTTGACATGTTGCAATACAAAGCAATGCCCTGTCACAAATGTCCTGTAACCTTTGAAAGGGAATCAGATACCTCCTTGTGAGATAATCACACAAGTTTAACACTTAAAGTCACACAGTTTTTGTATGCAAGAGCTGTAAAAGTTCTTAAAGTTCATCAAAATGAGGTTATTCCTGGTATGAGTCCCAAAGGAATTGGAATTGGGGAAAGCCATGCAGTAGCGATAAGGATGAGTCTTCTGGGTTTAGACAACCACTAGGGGCTTTGAAATTTTCACAAGTGATTCAGCTTCCATTTGGGAATTGCATCTAAGGGTCAAGTCCTCCATACAGAAGAGAGGACCAACACTCACAAAAGTGTACAAAGAGGAAATTTCATTATAGATTTTTTATAATATAAAAAGAATTGAAAATAGTCTAAATTACAATTCACATGGAGATAAACTGTGGCATATTATACAAAGGAATATTGCACAGTAATGATAAATGAGGTGGGTATTTATTCAATAACCCAGAGAGCCACATAAGACCTGGTGAAGGCAAAACCAAGTGTCAGAGCCATTAGTACAGTATGCTGCAATGTATTAAAATAAACCCCCCAAAATCACACTGTATTTTCTAGGAGTGCACACATATGTGTTTTAAGGCATAATAAATGGAAGATACTCATCAAGCTTATAGCAGCATTTAGTTCTGGGTAGCAGAGAGGCACAGAATTGGCAAGCTGACCAGAATTAGAGGAGAGGAATATAAGAGGACATTAGCTGTGAGGACTGTATTTTATTTTATTTTATTTTTCTAGCAAAGAAAATTTATCATGAGTTCTCATGCGATTAAAGATTAACAATAATGATTACAAAATTAGCTTTGGACTCTATTGAGCCCTCCTCCAGGCTGGCAGGGCTGATTCATTACAGTGTGTTGTGAGTCACGGTGACTAAGGGGAAGGGAGGGACCTTCATCTCAGTGCTGTCTGGTCACTCTGCTCCTGAGGGCTCCCTTGGCCTTTCGAGGCTTTTCCCTTATCAGGCCCTGAGTGTGAGCATAGCATTTCTGGGGGCCAGTGTGGCACCTCCTAAGTTGATTTGGTGACTCTACAAAATGTTTCCACAGTGGAAGTGCCTGAAAAGCACAGCTGAAAAAACCGTAAAAACTGTGAGCCTGAGACTCTCATCTTAATCCTAATCCCTTTTCCACCGTCCAGGCCAGGGGCACCTGGGGCAAGGGCCAGTCGCCCCAGCATCCTGCCTCTGCCCCTGCCCTGCCCTGTCCCCGCACCTCCCTCTTGGGTACTCTCATCCAGCCCCAGCTTCCTTTATATTCACACTGCCTCCCATGGCTGGCTGCTGTTGCCTCCTCCCTATGAATTCCATGTGATTGCTGCTTCCTCAGATCTCATCTCTGGTGAATGAATGCTGTCTCTAGAGAGGCCTGGTAAGTCATCCTTCTCTCCTCAGCCCCTCTCTGTCACAATGCACTGTTATGTTTCCCTGACAGCACAGATCCCCATCTGAAACTATATTGTATAATTTATTTTGCACTTTTTAAATTGATTACTTTACTCTATTGAATATAAGTGCAAAAAGAGCAGGGCACCTGTTCTGTCCTCCTCCACAGCCCAAGTACCAAGAATGGCATCTGGCGTGCAGTATGGGTTTGTAGCTAGTCCTCGAATGAATAAATGAACTTCATAAGTTCAGTGAGAAGAGTACTTGGAGACGAGCTCTACGGATCCTTCGGGCCCCTATATGTCAGAAGTATAATCTCTGAGTCGGGCAGGATTGGTTGAAGGCTCAGTCTGTAGCACTTCTTCCCAAACTGGCCACTATAGGGTGAAGAGACGGGACCTGCTACTTAATCCCAAATGCATCAGGTCACTCCATCTAGCAGATGAAAGGATTAGACTAGATGCGTCTTTCATCTTCAAACTTTTACTACTTTGTAAAGTACAAATGGTTTGGGTCCATGTTCTCCAATCAAGATCTATGCTTGAACTTACTTTCTTGAATACTGCCCTGATATGCATTTGGACTCCCCCTCCCCTATTTTCCTCTTTCTCATAAAAATGGAATGTTGACTGTGTGGCAGCATGGTCTCTGGTGCACTGTAACATGGAGCCCTTTATGTAAAATTTATAACTGAATCAAAGGCTGTGGTTTTCTTTACCCTCTTGGCTCTCCAAACCATTTTCAGGTTTGACACCTTTATTAGTGACTTTTAGCTTTGTATCACTACAAAAATACTGGGATCTAGCCATTGGGGCTGCATTCCGATTCTCACTCTGTGGACATGCAGAAGAGCATGGGATATTGATCCCTACAACCCCCTGTTCTTGCATGTGGGACAGAGATTGAGAAGGATCAACTCCCGACTTTCCATTCAGCAGAAAGGATCCAGGTCAGCTTGGTCTCTGGGGCCAGTTTCTGATTTCAGTGCCATCTTCAGTTCTTTTGAGAGGTAACTGATCAGATGCTGACTTGGGGCTGGAGGCCAGGAGCATAATAAAGTCTCCTCTTACTGAGAGCATGCGGGGCACCAGACACTGTGTAAAGGGCTCGGCATACATTATCTCCTTTAATTTTGTTTCTTCCAAGAGCCTCGTGAAATAAGAATTTTGACTTCCATTTCTCAAATGAAGAAACTGAGGCTTGGAGAGGGTAAATAAAATGTCTAAGCCTAGTGGTAGAATCAAGATTGAAGCCAGGCTATCTGATGGCAAGAGCTCAATCTTTCCTCTACCATGTATTGTACCTGTACAGTACAAGATACCATACATATCCTGGAGTGCAAATGGTGCTGCCCAAGTAGTCACAGTGATCAGCATTCAAGACTCCAGCTGACATTTAAAAAGCAATATTCAGCATCAAGTTAAAAAAGAATTATGAAAACATTATTCAGCAAGAAGGATGAGGCAGGTGGTATCTCAATTCCTGACCTGAAATTATACTACAAGGCTATAGTAACAAAAACAGCATGGTATTGGTATCAAAACAGAATTGAAGACCAATGGAATAGAATAGAGGATTCTGAGATGAACCCTCATACCTTCAACTATCTGATATTTGATAAAGGGGGCAAAAGCATAGTGTGGAAGAAGGATAGCCTGTTCAACAAATGGTGTTGGACAAATTGGACAGCCATATGTAGACAACTGAAATTGGATCCTTACCTTTCACCCTGCACAAAAATTAAATCAAAATGGTTCAAAGATCTGGACATTAAACCAGCAACTTTACAATTGCTTGAAAAAGAAGTAGGATCAATATTACATGACATAGGGGTCAGCACAGCCTTCCTCAACAGGACTCCCATGGCACAAGCAGTAAAATCAAGAATAAATGCATGAGATGCAATTAAATTAAAAAGCTTTTGCACAGCTAAGGATTTAATCAAGAGTCTCAAGAGAGAACCTACAGAATGGGAGAAAATTTTTGCCTGCTACACCTCAAACAGAGGGCTAATATCCAGAATATACAAAGAACTCAAAAAACTAAATACCAAAATCACAAATAATCCAATTAATAAATAGGCTATGGAACTAAAAGGAAGATTCTCAATGGAGGAAGTCCAAAAGGCCCATAAACATATGAGAAAATGTTCTACCTCACTAGCAATAAGAGAAATGCAAATCAAAACTTCAATGAGATTCCACCTCACTCAGGTCAGAGTGGCAAAAATGAAGGATTTGAACAATGACAGATGCTGGAGGGGCTGTGGGAAAAGAGAAACACTGTTACATTGCTGATGGGACTGCAAACTAGTACAGCCACTCTGGAAAGCAGTGTGGAGGCTCCTCAAAAAATTAGGGCTGGAATCACCTTTTGACCCAGCTATCCCACTTCTGGGTATCTTCCCCAAAGAGCTAGAATCAGCATATTATAGAGATACAGCTCATTCAGTATTTATAGCAGCTCAATTTACTATAGCTAAATTATAGAACCAACCCAGATGCCCCCACTTGATGAGTCGATTCAAAAACTTCGATACACATATACAATGGAATACTACTCGGCTATTAGAGAAAACGATATGATGGCATTTGCAGCCAAATGGATGAAGATGGAAAAAATTTTGCTAAGTGAAGTATCCCAAACTCAGAAACTCAAGGGCCGAATGTTTTCTCTCATTTGTGGAAGGTAGAATACAAGCGAAAACAGTATGATAGATGGCGAAGCTAATAATTATGTCAACATGTATGAATTTTTACACAATCATGGAGAACCTTGCCTAGGTTCCTGGGGGACATAGGGAGGGGGCAGGGAGGGGGGAAGGGAATAGGAAGGACATCAAGGAGAACAGAGGGAGGTAGTATGA
>PVKS010039808.1:0-17014 GCA_004027875.1 Aplodontia rufa | reverse complement strand
GTCATTCCTCCACGAGCTACCCATTTAACGCATGAGTTCTTCTGGGGGAAACTGCAACAGGTGAAACCCATAGTGGTTTATCTATGTTTTGGCATTACCCCTGGATAACAAAGTTTATATACATTGATTGCTACTGTTTTGATAATGTTTCCCCCTCATCTGTATCCTGTATCGCTATATACTTCTAATAAATTTGGAGGAAAAAAAAAAGAATATTCCCATACTCCTGTGCGAGCAGTACACCCAGGCCAGGCCCTACGGTTCAGATGTGGAAGCAAGGGTTGGTTATCAGGCATCCTCTTCACCTGACTACAAGACTGACACAAGGATGAGTTTTAAGACCTGACCAGAATCAAGATACAATGAAAATCCTGAGAGGCAGTGAGGGGATCTTGGAAAAGGGAACCTCAGACATGAAACAAGAGATCTAGAGCTTGTCAGAGCTACCTTTCAAAGGAGGAAAGCTAACTAAGAATAAAGTATACCAAGAAGAATCAGGACAGGCGATAAAAATAAAGACAGGCTGTCTAGACACATCCACATCCATGACAGACATCATGCAGGCATGATAAGCCCCTGAATCAAGTGAAACTTGAAAAAAGACCTACCTCTGAATTTTCAACAACATGACCCCTTTTTGCTAAGCCAGTTTGAGTTAGGTTGGGTTTTCTACAGCTTTCAATAAAAATAAAATTGTCTGATACAGAAGTATTTTTTCTTTTAAAATATTTTTGACATATAAAGCATGTAATATTTTTAAGTAGAAGAGGAGTTGTTGGAAAAACAGATTTGAGATGATGAAAGAGATAAAAGACAAATGGCTAAATAAAGGTCCCAGAGCAAGCAGGAGCAAATATATTTAGGAACAGAAATTGAAAAGCTCATTTTAGAAAGAAGTGGGACATCTTTTTCTCTGAAATGGGAAAAAAACAAGAATACACAGGGCTTGTTATACAGTAAAGATGGGATGCCAGAGAAAGATCAGAAAGCACAACTGGCTGACAACTGCTGCTTTTACATAGTGAGCCCAAGAATAAGAAGCAGAGGAGGAAGATGCTGTGCTGATACTTTAAGATCCTTTATGCAAAATATAAAGGGGAATAAGAGTTGGTTTAAAAATTTCTTAGTAGCAAGAAGGGAAAAGTTCAAGTCACAATGGACATACCTCTCTTGGTCCCTTTAAGAAAGTACTCAGCATTCAAAGTTTAAACAGAAAAGTGGAGAAGAGTTTTAGATTAATGGAGTGAAGGCACAGGGCAACTAGGAAAGGACCTCTGTAGTGCTACAAAGCATGAGATAGCCAAGGGTGTCATCTGGCTATTATATCCAGAAAAAAAAAAAAAAAGAACAAAGACCCAGAACAATAAGAAACCCAAACAATTCATTGGGAGTAAGGAATGTAGCATCACTATGAGAAGTTTACGATCCAGAAAAGGCTCTAAACTCAGAATCCTGGCAATCCAGAGTTCCATTACCAACTAAATTCACACCAGAGAAAAATTATAAAATAAATTAAATCATACTTCTTACTAGTTTTATCTTCCCCCAGCTACTTTTTTTTTAAGGAGAGTGAGAGAGAGAGAGAGAGAGTGAGAGAGAGAGAGAATCAATTTTTTATTGAGTTTTTTCACATGGCTTTCGATGCTCTGACCCTTAGTTGTGTATGTGGGTGCTGGGGTTTGAACCTGTGTACACGTGCATGCCAGGCAAGTGCCATAACCACCGAGGCACCACTCCAGCCCCTCAACTACTTTTTTCAACTGAGAGATTCTATCTCTACAATTACCTTACTAAATATTTTACTAAATACTAAAATTTTATTTAAGAAATGTCCTTGAAAACATAAATACAAAAAATAAACACCACATATCCTTCCTTTTGAATGGTTAAAAAAAATTCTAATCAGGGCAAAGAAAGAACAAATCAAAATTTGAGATCAAATCTCTATTGGAGGTCAGTCCAAGTACACAAGAGAAGACTCCCATAAAGGATGTCAAAACCTTGAGGCTCCTCCTCAGTGCCACCTGTGTTGCAGGCAGGGCCATGTTAGGGTATGCAGCCTGTGCAGTTGTAAATGCCCCCATTTTGCTGTAAGGCTCTACCATTGCCATTTTGAAACTACTATAATTTTGTGACATGGATCCACACATTTTTCTTGTTCCCTGGGCCCCAGAGATCCTGCAACTTTTCCCTCTCATGGGCAAAGACTGTTTGCTCCTGATGAGTTCTAAATGAAATTGTGGATATCTGGGTTCTCTGACTGCATGAACAGTAATTTGTAAAGCTTGCTTTCAATAATGAGTTACCAAATGTACTACAAACAACTACTAATGAAGATGCTATGTTATCTGTCCTAATTTTTCTAGATAATTACCACCCAGAAAGGATAATATTGTTTCTAATGCTTTACCTGTTATGATAAATGCTCACAGAGTACACCTGACCTAGAAACATAGAAAGCAATTAATATCAGAAATGGGGAGAACACAAAAGTTATCTACTTTTAGAATTATAGCAAAAATAACAAGCTGTATGTAGAAAATGTCTGACACAAACAACATAAACTTGAAGAATTTCTGAAGATGTTATCCAGGCTGATCAGGTTTGACTCCTGAAGAGCTAAATGACCCCTCTCTTGGTATAACAAAGCAGTTTCTAAGCCCCATACATTTTTATTCCCTCAACATTCTCTATGTCATCTGAGTAAGCCCTGAATATTTATTATTTAGTCAGTATTTTAATGGAAAATATTGCACAAAAACTATATAGGATATTGAGCAAATCTAACAAGCAAAAATGCAATCAGAATCTGTAAGAATTTATTCACAAATACAACACAAAAATGAAACATTAGTGAGTGCCAAAAGGTACAGAATCCACATAACAAACATTTTTCTAAGGGTAGTAAAGGAAAACTTAAAATAAGTGGAAAGATAGACCAAAATCCTGAAGAAATATATATAAATTATTTCCAAATTAATGTACAAATTGAATCTGATCAAAACCCAAATAACATATTGCATAATCTGGCCAAGTGAATATTAAATACATCTAAATGAATAAATGCATAAAATAATCAAGCATCACTGACAGAAGTTCATTATTAAGTTCATTTTATATCGGGGTAGGGACTATATATTTTCAGAACAAAATGAACAAGTTTGAAATATCTTCTTTGCTTATGAGGATGGGGTGCTAATTCAGAATAAAGAGGAACAATGCTAAGAGGGAAGGGGTATGGGAACTTGTAGTCTTTGTATAATTTTTGTGTTAATCAAAGGAAACATCATTTTGAAAATTGGAGAGAAATTCTCAGTCTAAAGGAAATATAGGTGAATATTCCTGAAAAATGATTGTATTATAATGTTGAAGAAAGAACAGAGCATCATTCATATAATATTGCCCGTTAACGTAAAATTATGTATTTGAAAATGGATCAAATTATGGACAATAGTTGTCTTTGGGCAGTTTTTATTTGCTTTTTCATACACTTCTTACATTTTGAATTTTCATATCTTATAACAAAAAAAACCTTAATTTTGTACATGTATTTTTATAGTAACTCAAAAAGTCAGATGGGACTTTTGGCTTCCTGTTCAGCAACATAAGAAGCTTAAAAGTCACTACTGCATCCTAACAAACCGAAAAGCCATTGTTCCTTGTTAGATGCAGAAGGTAAAACACTACCCCCAAACTGAAGAGACAGGCAGGAGAATACAGGAAGTCAGAGCTTAGTAGAGAAGAAAGAACCCTCCACAGTAGCCTGGAAGTCAGGGTGGAAAAGTCTGCAAGTGAATTCCAGGGGGAACCCACTGTGGGATAAAAGCACACCTTTGCACTGTCTCCAGGAGCTTGAGTGCTGAAGTTGGTTCTCACCATCAGTATTCAGATGAAAAATTCCACATTCTCCCACAAAGAGGAGAGAAAAAGAATCATTTTAAAATATACCATGGCGGGGGGCGCTGGAGCGGTGGCTCGGCGGTTACAGTGCTTGCCTGGCATGCGCAAATACAAGGGTTCAAACCCCAGCACCACGTACACAACTAAGTGTCAGAGCAACAAATTGATTCTCTCTGTCTCTCTTTCTCTCTCTCTCACTGTCCTTCTCTCTTTAAAAAAATAAATAAATAAAATAAAATATACTACGGTATTCTGTTCTTTATAAAGAGAGCTACCCTCTGGAGAAACCAAATGGGGCCTAACCCAAAGAATTTTACCAGAGCCTAATCTACCTTGGAGAATGAAAATGCAGCCCCAGCCCCTCCAGCCATCCTGTGGTGGAAGGAAACTGAAAAGCACTGCTAAGTTCATAGTCCAGAGGCACATGCTCACTAAAAGACTGGGACCTAAACACAAGACTAGAGAGTGCCCCTCGGACTACATTACTACCTTATCTCCACATTACTAATGTATTTCTTGTGATTCCTTTTACTTAGTATATCATGTCCAGCTATCAGGAAAACACTGCAAAGAATTCTAAGAGGCAAAAAATCATTTTGAAAAGAAAGGAAACATCAGAACCAGACTCAGCTACAGCAAAAATGCTGGGATTATTAGACTAGTTACTTAAAACAACTGTGATTAATATGCCAAGGTCTCCTATGGATGACCACATGCAAAAACAAATAAGGCAAAGCAGAGTAAGTTCCAGAGAGAGATTCTAAGAAAGAACTAAAGGAAATGCCAGAGCTTTAAAACACTGAAACAAAATGAAGAGTGCCTTAATGGGCTATTGTTAGTAGGCTAGACAAGGCTCAGTGAAGAATTTTTGAATTTAATATTTTCAATATAAACTTCCAAAACAGAAAAACAAGAGAAAGAAGAAAAGATCAGAATATGTGAGAACTGTGCTATGACTACAAAAGATGTAACATGCAGCTAATGGAAATACAAAAAGAAGAAAACAGAGAGAAAGTAACAGAAGAAATATTTCAAACAATGATGACTGAGAATTTCCATCAAATGAAAGTCAGACACCAAACCACAGATCCAGGAAGCCCAGTGAACAAAAGCAAGATAAACGCAATTTAAAAAATCAAAAATAAAGAATCCTGAAAGATGCCAGAGCAAAAGAAGACCCTGACTATAAAGAGAAGAATTGCATAAAGCTTTTCCTCAGAAACACTGCAAACAGGAAGGAGGTAGGGTGAAATATTTGGTGTTAAGTGTTGCAAGGAAAAAAGCACCAGGCTAGAATTCTCTACCCTGTGAAACTATCCTTCAAAAGTTAAATGAAAAATAAGAGAATATGCTTCCAGCAGATTTGCCTGGCAAGAAATGTTCAAAGAAGTTCTTTAGAGAGAAGGTCAATGATATGGGTCACAAACTCAGATCTACATAATGAAAGACAGAGCACTGAAAGAAAAGTAAGTAAAGGCAAAATAAAAATTCTCACTTTTCTCATTTGTAACTGATCTTAACAGATAAGTTTGTTCAAAATAATAATAAACACTATATTCAAATAGGTACAGAAATGCTTAACGCGTGTATGCTTAATGTGTATGTGAAATGAGTGACAGCAATGATACAAGAGACAGGAGGGAAGGGTTACATTTATTTTGCTATTGTAAGGCTATTTGTAAGTGGCTATTGCAAATTTCAGGGCAGAAACTAAAAAAAAAAAGTTAAGAAAAGACTTAACTGATACACTAAGAAAGCACAGAAAATGGAATCATATAAAATGCTCAAATAAAACTACAAAAGGCAGAAAAAAGAGAAAAAAACGAGTAACAAATAGAAAATGGCAATAAATACAGTAAACATTAATCCAACCATATCCATAATTACCTTAAATATCAATGGTCTCAAAGAGAGAGAGTAGGATTAGGTGGAAAAAAATTAACCATATGTTGTCTTTAAGAAAAGTGCATGAAATATAAAGATATGCACAGGTCAAAAGAAATGGATGGGGAAATTGTACCATGCCAACACCAATCAAAAGAAAACAGAGGGACAGTGGTTGCAGCTCAGTGGAAGAGCATTTGCCTAGCACATGTGAGGCACTGAGTTCAATCCTTAGGACTACATAAAAAAATAAAAGATAAAAAGCAAGTATTGTATCCACCTATGACTGAAGATGTTTTTTAAAAAGAAAACGGAAATAGCTATGTTAATTTCAGATAAAGCAGACTTCAGAGCAAGAAGTTTTATCAGGGATAAAGAAGAGAGAAGTAAGTAACCTAAAGGGATCGATTCCCCAAGAAGACATAACAATCCTTAATGTATAAGCACCTGACAAAAGAGCATCAAAAAACATGAGGCAAAAGCTACAGAACTGTAAAGAGAAATAAATGAATCCACTATTAATGCTGGAGACTTCAACACCCCTCTACCAGAAATGAACAGAACCAGCAGGCAGAAAAATCAATAAAGACAAAGCTGAACTCAATAACAGCATTAATCAACTGGATATAATGGACATCCATGGACCACTTCATGCAACAACAGCAGAATGCACTTTCTTCTCAAACTCACACAGAACAATCACCAGGAAAGACCACATTATGGGTAATAAAACACACTTTAACAAATTTACAAGACTGGAAATCAGAGTGTGAGCTAGCAAACCACAGTAGAGTTAAATTAGATATCGATAACAAAAAGTTAATTGGAAAATTTCAAAATACCCGGTGATTAAACAATGCACTTCTAATGAATACACAGGTTAAAGAAGAAACCTCAAAAGGAATTTTAAAACATTATGAACTAAGTGACAATGAAAATACAACTTATCAAAATCTGGGATGCAATGAAAGCTGTACTTAGGTGGAAATTTAAAGCATTGATTCATGTATTAGAAAAAGAAAAAAGATCTGAAATCAATTTAAGTTTCTGCACCCTAGAAAAACAGAAAAAAGAAGAGCAAATTAAATCCAAATTAAACAGAAGATGCCAATAAAAATTAGAGCAGGAATTAGTAAAATCAACAGAAAAAATCAAAGAAACCGAAAGCTGGTTCTTTGAAAATTTCAATAAAATCAATAAGCATCTAGCCAGTCAAACTAAGAAAAAGAGAGGATGCAAATTATTAATATCAGAAATGAAAAAGTGGATCATCATTACAGACTCTCATGGACATTAAATGGGTAGTAAAGGACTACAATGAACAAATTTGATAGCTTAGATGAAGTGTACCAATTCCATAAAAGACATAGTCTGACAAAATTTACATAAGAAATAGACAATCTGAACAGTTCTCTATTAAAGAAATCAAGTCAATAATTAATAACTTTCCAAAACAGAAAACACCATACCAAAAAGGGTTCACTGATAAATTCTACCAAACATTTAAGAAAGAAACATCAATTCTCTATAATCTCTTTCAAAAGAGAAAAACAGAGAAATAATTCCTAGTTCATTCTATAAAGACATTATATTAATTTTGAAAACAAAGACAGTGCATGAAAAGAAAAATACATATCAGTATCTGTCATGAATATAAATACAAAAATCCCCAAGAAAATATATTAACAAATAAAATTCAAAAATTTACAAAACAGAATTGTATACTGTAATCAAATGGAATTTATCCCAAGGGTGAAAGACTGGTTCAACATTTGAAAACCAATTAATATCATCTGTCACTTCAACAGGTCAAAGAAGAAAAAAATCACATAATCTTTTCAACAGATGTGAAAAATGCTTGACAAAATCTAATACCAATTCATGATTAAAAACTCTCAATAAACTAGGAATAGAGGGGAATATTCTTGTTCAACTGATAAAGAATATCTACAAAAAAATCTACAGTTAACATCACACTTTATGGGGGGAACTCAAAGCTTTCTCACTAAAATCAGGAACAAGACAAGGGGTTTCTTCTCATTGCTGCCTTGCAACACTACACTGGAAGTCTTATCTAATGCAATAAGAAAAGAAAAAGAAATAAAGTGTGTTAGCTTTCTCTCACTAAAACAAATTCCTGAGGTAAAAAACTTATAAATAGAAAGTGTTTATTTTGGCTCAAATTTTTGGATGGTTCTGTCTGTGGTTGGTTGGCCCTGTTGCTTTGGGCCCGTGGCATGGAAAGACCGTTCACCTCAAGGCTGGGAAGTGAAGGAGAAAGAAGAATGGGCTGGCTTCCTCCTATTCCCTTTGAGGGTACACCTCCAAGGACCTACAAACCTCCCACTGTTAGGCCCTACCTCTTAACGTTTCCATCATCTCCCAACAGAGCCAGAACGGGAACAAGCTTTTTAGCATATGAGCCTTTAGAGAACATTCCAGATCCAAATGATAGCAAAAGCATCCTGATTAAGAAGGAAAAATTAAAACTGTCTTTGTTAACAGATGGCATGCTCATCCATGTTTAAAAAAAAAAAAACCCAAAGAATGTACAAAATCCCGAATACAGACAATACCAAATGCCAGCAAGGATATAGAGCAATAGGATGTTATCATTTATTGCCTGCAGGAAAACAAAATGCTTCAGCCACTTTGGAAAACTCTGTCAATTTCTTCGAAACTTAAACACACTCTTACCATATGGTCCAGCAATCATGTTCCACGGTGTTCATTCATAGGTAAAAACTTAAGTCTGTTTGAAAACTTGCATGCATGTGCTTACTGTAGCTTTATTTATAATTGCCCAAACTTGAAAGCAAGCAAGATGTCCTTCAGTAGATGAATGAAAAAATAAACTGTGAAACATTTAAACAGTTAAATACTATAAAGTGCTAAAAAGAAATGGCCTACCAAGCCATCAAAAGGCATAAGGAAAACTTAAATGCTTATTACTAACTGAAAGAAGCCAATTGAAAGCCTACATTCTGTATGATTTGATATATGACATTCTGGGAAAGGAAATGCTATGGAGACAGTAAAAAGCTCAGTGATTCCCAGGCATTGAGGGAGGGAGAAACAGATGGCGCTAAGATGATTGTTAAACTGCTCCATGTTATACTATCATAGTGGATTCGTGCCATTACTATTTGTCCTAATTCATACCAAGAGTGAACCTTACTGAAAATCTATGGACTTTCAGTATAATGATGTATCAACATGTATTAATCAATTCTTTTTTAAATTTTTAATAACTTTTTCTTTTTTCTTATTTTTTATTGGTGCATTATAGTTGTACATAATGATGGGTTTTGTTGTCACATATTCACTCTACTGTGATGCAGCATATTAAAAGTGGAGGTTGTACATTTATTGGGAAAAGGGTATGCGTGTGGGAAATATCTGTACCTTCCTCCCAATTTTGCTTTGAACTTAGGTTCTAAATTAAAGTCAAATGACAGGAGCAGCATACTTTGTATTTAGTGATTTCCCTTTGCTTCCTTACTATGACTATTCCCCCTCAAAACTGACAAAAAACACTACAACATACTGTGCTGTGCAAAACCTTTTCCTTCAGCTTCTGAAAACTGGTAATAATTAGCTTGATATTAAGATCCAATAAATACACATTCCTTTACACTTTGCAACGCTGATCAAGCCCTTTGGCAAGCTCTATTTACATTTCAAAGACACAACTAGACTCTTTCCTATCCTCTCTTCATGAGGCTGTACCATAATTTCATCAAAATGTTACAGCAGGCCTGAGTTTGTCTAGTCTTCGAAAGATCTGCTTGCAAGGTTGGCCCTTGGATGTCCAGGAACTTGGGAGTTTAGGAATATTCCTATCATCTTTCCTTAATCAATCATTTGTACAATGCGATTTATGCTGAACATTCTTTCCTTCTGGAAGTGTAGACTATGGTTGTACGAGGTAGTAAAGGCTTATATGACCAGCCCCCCAATAAAAACCCCAGGTGTGAAGTCTCTAATAAGCTCTAATTAGAGGTGTCCAATGGTAGACAGCTCTTCAAACATGCAGTCACAACTCATTCCTAGAGGAACTGGACACATCTTGTATGATTGCACAGGGAAAAGACTACTGGAAACATGTGCTGGCTTTCTCTGAACCTCACCCTGTGCATCTTTTCTCTTTGCTAAGCTTTCTCTACATTCTTATACTATAATTTTTAACCATTAACACATCTGTAGTCTAAGACTTATGAGGCCTACCAGTGAATCATTGAACTTAGGGCTGGTCTTAGGAACCCGATGTTAACAGTTGATTTATATTTCCAAAAGAATAGAAAATAAATTATATATTGAAAAACCCACTGGCATTTTCATAAGCTCACCTTGAGTTTTCATTTATAAATTACTCTTTGAATATTTCCATCACTGTTTATCCCTCCCTCCTTTTAGCCCCTCATAAATCCAATTTGGGTGGCAAAATATCTCCTCACCTAAACCTCCTTTTAGTTTAATTTCAGTGGTTACACACAAAGCAGCAAGTTTAGGGACCATATATTTTCTTTTGAAAGAGATTACTATGGATCTTTTTTTTTTTTAACATGCAATACAGCCAGGATTTTTCAAAGTCATAGAACACAAAATATACAAAGAAATCTTCCCAGTTTCTTGAGGGAGGAGTATGACAAAGTTCTAAGGAGAAGCAATCAAATTAACCAGTAAGAAAGAAAGAACATACATCCTGATTATTCACTCTCAAATGGAGCTGAGAGGTAGAAAACCTATTCAGTTCCTTACTGAGAGAAAACAATGTTTAGAACTTGAGAGAGATGTTACGTAATTAAAGAATCTAGGCTCCTCCTGACCATGCCAGAGGAGAACATGCTCTGATCAAAAAGGGCAGCAAAGGGTGAAAAGAAAAGCTGGATTTGGTATTCATCACTGGAAGCTGGGCCTGCTGGAGACAGGTCAACATTCAAAGCCAAGAGTCATCAGCTCTACCTTGAAAGGGATAAGGACAACACCACTGAGCTCAGATACTCTGCTGGCCAGTTAAGGAGGCAATATATATCCCTGAGTATGTCTGCCAAAGTGATCCTCTGTGATGACTCAGGAATCTAACCCTAGGCACCAGCAATCAAGTAGAGACTTCTCATTGCTTTTGAGCAGCACGTACAAAAGAAAACAATTCAAAGAATCTTTCAGCAAAACACATGGAACAGAGTTAAGAAAATAAAACAAAAGCATATTTATTCAGAAAAAATACTGTGACCAAGAAGTACACAGCTTCAAAATATTAGAACTTATTTTGAGTACTCCCTGCATATTCAACTCTAGAGATCCTATTAGCCAGTCTGAGGCAGATTACTCTACATAATGCATTCTATAGTACCTACAGAAATACCTACATATCCTTTAAAGGATGAAGACATGCCCAGATACAGACATACCCCGATGCATTTAAATAGTAAATGCTTTTCTGTAAGTCTAATATTTATCAGGATGTGAATAAAGGATTTATTTAAATTAATTTTACAAAAGAGTCTTGAACTGCAAAAAATGCATAGAAGTATTTTGTTCCACTCACCTTAGTTTCTATCCTTCAATGATATCATTCTTTCTTGGCTACTGGAGTTTTAGGGTGTGCTCAACATTTGCTAAGCAAACCCTCTCTTGCTACTCATTTTCAAAATTTAATCAGGATGAGGTTGGTGAGCACACAGGTGTCTGCTTTACAGTGATCTGTTATACACATCTCTCTGTGTATCATTTCACAATACAAAGAAGCTTAATTATTTAAAAAAAGAGTAAATAAGAGAATATCAGAGTAAACAGCACAGTACAAGATGGTGGCCCATCCTTTAGGAGGAGAGCCAGATGGAGAGCAGGAAGGGACACAAGTGACTTCAGCATTCAGAGTGATGGTCTCTTTCTTCAACTCTGAGCTGGCTCACGCTCTCTCTCTCTCTCTCTCTTTTTTCTTACTGTTCTCCAGTAGCCTGTACACATACCATATATAGAAAAAAAAATCAAATGAACTCATAATTAAAATTTTTAAATGAATTTTCTTAGCCATTCCATATGCACAATATATTTCCAAATGGATTTTAGACTGAACTTTGCAAGTTTTATAACTTCCCATTCAAATATTTTAAAAGTTTTGCAATGAATCTGTAGACAAAATTGGTATATCCACAGAGTCCTTATTTAAAAATAAAATACTGGAAATGGCCCTACAAAATGACCAAATGCAGGCTCTGTTTATATTATCCTATTTAAAGGGTTCTTCTTTCCACTGCAACATGATCCTGGGCATTAGACACATGTTGGTCTGAACACAGATAGTTGCTATTTACCCCCATTGGCAGAAATTGCTGGGTGCCTCTCCTTGGAATTCCTAGCACCATCCTCCTGACAGGCACCTGTACCTGGCACATCCCCTGTATTTCATAACTGTTGGTTAACAAATGAACCAAATAAGTTGGCCCCAACCCTTGGACTTCCTTCCACTCCAAAGACAGTTCCTTGTCAGTGTCAGGCCAGATTTCACAGAGGATAAGCAGAGCACAGAGCAACCTAAATTCTAGGGACATGATTATAAAACTTGATCCTTGATAGGGAGCAAGTGTTTTTTTTTTTAAATAGGGGCAATGTACTATCATCCCCAATTAAACGACATAGATGGAATTTACTAAATATACCACATGGTACCAAGAGAGTTTCTCAAACACTGTAAAGGACGTTCTGATTGTACTTTTTAAAATGTCACAAAGACACTCTGTGGCAACAGCACCCTCTGCTGACTCTTAGAACCATGTGGAGAAGAAATGCATCCGAGTCTGCCTGGGAAGTCATCTGATTGTATAGCTTTCTTTTGAAACATGCAGTTATTCCTATCTCAGTATCCTGTTCTAACACTCTGATGTACTGTAACAATCATATAACCATTGAAGGGGGTTACTACCATTAACACAGAGATGGACTGATTAACACAGAGATGGACTGCAGCAGGTCAGCACAGAGGGGCTGGGCCCTGACCACAGCTATAATGCCAGCATTTTGGATAGCTAATCACACATACAAGAAGACATACTCTAAAATCATCTTATTCAAATCTAAAACTTCACAGGAGTTTGTACAGCCAAGTGTTACAACTTTCAGGTCTGGAGTCCTGTGAGCCTCAGCAAGGACCAGAATTTGGCCACATGCTAATTCCATGAGATTAGAAAAGTGACTTATGCCATAGGCTGTGCCCTCCTCACCAATAGTACAGGAGAGGTAAGAGGACCTACCTTACAGGCTTTCAATGATGACTGAGTAAGTAATTAATGTAGATATGAAACTTTTGCAGAAACTTATAATGAGGGCTCATAATACATTCTATCACTCTCACTTCTATCATTACTAAAGGTATATCTTAGGTACAAGGAATGCAATGTAAAATCTGATTAATATTATACTGTATTTGTCTAGAGGGAGGAAAAGCATAGTTCTGTTCCTGCACTACTGGGTACACCCCAAGACAGAGCTAATCCCTAGAGTAGTGGTTAGGCTAATTTCACATATATATGTATACGTATATGCATGTAAAACTAGATACATATAATAATAGAGAACAATAACACAAATATAGCAAAAATGTTATAAATTGGTGAATTCTGCATAAAAGTTATGCAGGAGTTCTCTGTATTTCTGCAATGTGACAATATTTCAAAATAAAAAAATTAAAAG
Source organism: Aplodontia rufa (assembly GCA_004027875.1). Classification (NCBI taxonomy): domain Eukaryota; kingdom Metazoa; phylum Chordata; class Mammalia; order Rodentia; family Aplodontiidae; genus Aplodontia; species Aplodontia rufa. The sequence continues at coordinate 3,535 of PVKS010039808.1, read as the reverse complement.
TATACAATAGTTTAAAAAAAGTATGTTAGAAAGTATGTTAGAAGCCATTTTTACAGATTGATTGGTAATCTGTAACAATCATGCCTCATATGCAATCCAAATCAGAAACAGAAGTGCCTGATGTCTGCCTCCTAGTTAGAGGATTAGATGGACACTTAGTCTGTATCAGATGCTGTACCAGATACAGACTCAAAGCAACGCACTGAATTTGTGGAACTTCCTCCCTCCAGCGAGAGAGATACACATAGAAGTAGTTAAGAAGTACTGTCCTTGACTGGAGCAGACTGAGCAGAATAGAGCAGAAAATGAAGGCAATAAGGCCAGAGAGGGGACAATGGTAATACTCTTCCTCTGGGTTCTAAGAGAAAAGGAAACAAAACAACAAGAGGCAGAGCTGCAGTGGCAGCTGTGGACATAAGAAATGGTCTCAGAATAGGTCTGACCAGTGTTTGGGGGCCTCCTTGGACCCTGAGAGCTGGGATGAGGGCAAGAGTTCACTCTCCTCCATAGAGAGGCTTAACCACTAGCCACTCCCTTACTCTGGTCAAGCAAGGAGCCTCCAGCTCTAGCACTGTTCTGCAGCAACCTCAGGTTGCACCTCCTCCTGTAGGGGAAACCAACCCCAAAACCTTCCACCAAAGAGATCCTGCCAAATGCAACTCAGAATCCCTTGGCTAAAGAAACAGAAAGGGCTTTAAGCAATAGGCCCAGGACAATTGACCTAAAAGCCCTTCAACCACATGACCTTTGGGAATAGGCAGCCCACCACCCATTTTCTGTGCAATATTTATGTGCATGCCTACTATGTGCCACTTACTTATTCTGCCATGCTGGAAGACAGTCCTAAACAAAACAGGCAAAACGCACTACCTAATGGAGTTCACTTTTCTTAAATATAATAAACTAACTAAATACAATTGAATGATATATAGTGCAATAAAGAAAAATCAAACCAGGTGTAGAAGGGGCTCAGGAGCAAGAATATCCTCGGAAGTCATGACAAGAAAGCTTCATTTAGGCTGCCAGTGAGTTGGGCCGCAAAGAGGTAACGTGTGCCAAGATTTGGGGCAGTAGCACTGCAGGCAGGAAAGAAGGACAGACACCTAAGGACACAACAGGACAAGTACCTAAGGAACAGGGAGGAGGCCAGAATGGCTGGAGCAGATTGAGCAGAATAAGGCAGAAGATGGAAGGCAATAAGGCCAGAAAGGGGACAATGGCAACACTGGGGTCAGGAAGAGGACACAGAATAAGAGCCCTACAGGCCACTGTAATAATGATCACAAAGCTCAAAGGGCAAGGAGAGCTCTGGGGAGCATCTGCAGGACGGACCACCTATCTCACCCTCTCACTGTGGGTACTGGGTCTCATTCACCCATCACCAAGGTCAGTTTCTCACCATGGTGAAACCATGACAGGATGGACAGTGTTACCCAACTCAATACTCAGTCACGGCTGAAGGAAGGGGATACCCAAGAAAACAAGGATTGGCACCTCAGAGCAGAGAGCACACTAAATTCTCTGCCAACACAAGCACCAAGGGCACAGACATTTGAAACTGGGTTGTTGTAGGGTATGTTAGCAAGACCCTTGATGGTGCAAAGCTGAATTCCAAGGATGAGATTTTATTTGCAGGGCCCCCATGATAAACTAAAGGTAAATGACTGAAAACCAGTGAAAGACAGAATTTTTTCAACTTTGCAAAATGGCTGGGCTATTCACCGCCAGAACACCTGACCAAAAGGCTGCCAGTTCCTGCAATCACCTCTTGAGGTGGAAGCTGCAGAGGCCATTCAAGTGCAGAAGAGGCCCTGATCCAGAGCACCTTTCAGTGCCTTCCTAACTCAAAGAGCTCAAGGCTGTGAACACAGCAAAAAAACAATAAATGCGAGAGAATCAAGATGGCGACTTGAAGACAGACGGCTTCCCCAGCAGCTCTAAGACTAGACGGAAAATCCCCAGTTCATTTCCAGTTTTTTGAGGTGCGTTTGGGGGAATAGAATCTTGAAATCCCAGTCCTAACTTGCTCAGTGGATTTCAGGAGCAGAGACTGGGGAGAAACGAGTGTTTTTTTTATTTTTTTCTATCCAGGCTGGGACGCAGAGAGCAGCTGCTGCCAGGGAGTGGGGGAGGAGTCAAGCAGCCGGCGAACTCAGCCCAACGGACTGTGCTTTAAATATAGGGCCACAGCGGTCATTGTTCACCTGCCGCTGCCACGTGGCTGCCTGGCGAAGTGGTGTGGGGGAGGATTCTAGCACCCTGTACTCGCCCCAGCGGAGAAGCCGTAGTGCTTTAAATATAGCGCCAGAGATTCAAGAGGGCGGCCACCCCACCAGCACTGACTCCGAGATGCTCCTGATAATCACTCACGCTGCAGAACTGCACGTGGATTCCCACGATCCTGCTATCTGAAGAAACACACACTCTTCAAAATGATCGCTTGCTTGCTATCATAATATATTGTGAGAGCTCTCTCAAAGAAAACTGCTACTATTGGTGCTAGTCACCAGCACATCTGTTTTCATTGAAACAGACCAGTATCTGCACCTATAGCATCTCAAGATCTCGCAGATCGGTCTGGCATCTTTAGGTCTGTCTTGACCAAATAGCTCCCCATCACAACAAAGCAAAGCCATAAGAAGCTCCATTACTCCACCAAGAGTAACAAGGTTGAACTACAAGACACACTGTCTGATTCTGAAAATGAAGAGAAGGAGAAATAACTCTCCTTCTCAACCCCCACTGCTCTCCACCCAAAGACCCCATAGTTGGGGCCCTAGATGAAAACCAAAGATATTGTATCAACATTTGATTAGTAATTCAATCAAAGAGTTGAGAGATGAAATAAGGAAAGAGATCAGAGAACAATTTCAAGAGATGAGAGACAACTTTTACAGGGAAATAAGGGAGCAATTCCATGAGATGAAAAATCAGCTATACAAAGAAATAGACATTCTGAAAAGAGATGTAGCAGAGCTATCAGGACTGAAAAACACAGTTAACCAAATCAAATCTTCACTGGATGATACCAACAACAGAATATACTCTACTGAAAATAGAACTTCAGCCCTTGAAGAACGAACATTGGAAAATGAAGATCGGCTAAACATTGTTGAACTCAAAGAAGATAAACAAGAGAAGAAACTTATGTTACATAATCAGAACTTCCAAATAATATTTGATGAGATGAGGCGTAATAATCTCAGAATCAATGGCCTGGAGGAAATCTCCAAACAGCAAACAAGAGGCATCAAGAACCTTTTAAGTGAAATTATAAGCGAGAACTTCCCTCATCTTACAATTGATCCAGAATATCACATCCGAGATGCTTACAGAACACCAAATAGGCCTAATCAAATGAGAAACTCACCAAGACATATCATATACAAAATGAATAACAGAGAAATTAAAGAGAAAATTCTAAAAGCAGCTAGAGAAAAGCCTCAAATCACATTCAGAGGCAAACCAATTCGGATCACTATGGATTTTTCAGAGCAAACAATGAAGGCCAGAAGAGCTTGGAATAATATCTTTC